>LIEC01012159.1:0-112708 GCA_001925005.1 Drosera capensis | reverse complement strand
GGTGGGTGTTGTGTTTTCAGTTCTGCTACGAATAGGCTTGGTTGTGTTCTTTGTGGTTTACTCCTTCGTCCATACACAATAAGTACAACGATTTGTCAACATAATCTATATGATCAAAATGATGGGTTGATGAGTGTGAAAATATTCTGTTTTAGGCTACTTTTTTGTTTATGTTATTTTGTATCTTTTCTTTTTGTTTTTAGTTTAGCTTTATAATTGAAACATCGATGGTGCCTTTTATTTGATTTTTATGCAGATTTGAATGAGAAATAGGTGTTTTGATGTTTGATGGATTTGTTACAAGAAAAAAAAAATCGAAGTAGAGATATAATGATGATGATGATCGTGTGATGATTGACAATGTTTTGACAAGGTTTGATGGTGTTTTGAGCCATGATGATACGTGTAACATGTATTGTTAAGCGTTTTGCATATCTCATTATACACAAGTATACGAGTCGTTTGTAAATAATAAATGATGGATATTGAATATCTTCGCATACGGAACTTATCTTTAACAATTGACTTATCTTAATTCTCTCTTCTCATTGCGGGATAAAACATCCGAATGACGCTTAGCCTTGATGGCGTGTGTCATGCCACATAAATAACATTTTCAAGTGGAATCATTTTAAAGAAAAATTCCATCTCAATCATCTCTAATACCTCTTGATATAAAAACTCATAGGCCTCATTTTGGTACACAAAATAGAATAAGATTAAGACAAATAAAACGGATGTCGAATCGATTATCGAACAGTTACTGAAATCGATCGAATCGATTATTAAATGGTTCGATTTGGTTTATGAAATGAAATTGCAGTTTAAAATCGAACGGAATCAAGAAATCGATGGTAAATCGATTAACCGAATCATTTATGATTGATTACCGAACCATTTAAAATTAATTATCGTAATTGTTTTACGTGTGAAGCTTAAATATCAAACACATTATATTATTTTAAATCTAAGATAACTTAATATTCTTAGAATTATGTATATTGTCTTTGTTTTTTTGGTTTGTTAGAAATGAAAATAAAAAACCTTCAATCATATTTTCTATTTTTTTATCAAATATTTTTTGTTTGGTTAATAAAAAATCATTTATTTTTATATTTTTAATATAATTTATGTCATTTTTTAATTTAATATATCTAATTTATTTTTGTACACATGTGTAATAAGAATTTATAAAATTATTTTAATAAACGATATATATAATCATGTATTTCAAAATATTTATGACAAAAATTTTCGTGTCATAATTATTATGATATTTTTATTTAACAAATAATTTTAAAAAATTATTATTCGATACTAGCGAATCAAATCTTCTGTGATCGTGCATATTCAATCAAAATATTATAACCTCAACCCGAGTCGGCCGCCGCCATGAAAAATCTCCCAACGCATCGCGCCTCCAATAGACTCAGGAGCCTTCGACTCATCATCAATCAAACACTTTCCCCACACCACTCGCATTCGAACTCCGACTCTTTTGATTCCTTAAACCGATCTAGCAAACATCACGCAACTGCATCCAAATTCTCAATATGCTGCAAGCTTTATTGTCGTTACCCAAATGCCACTCTGACTAGGGTTATGTTCTTTTCTTGTGTCTCATTCGACCTGCTAACATTTCTCTAAACAGATGCTATGCGGAAAATCTTGGGCCAAGAAGATGCGAACGTATCCCCACAGCATACGAGTGCCCTTTCCTCGAAGAATAATTCACAGAACCTTCCAATCCAATGCTCTCACAAGAATTCATCAAACTTCAGAGGTAACTAAAACCCCAACGAAGTCGTTCAAAGAAGTGGCGAAATACTATGCCTCGTCTATCCAACGATGCATCGAGGCGGAGTCCTTGGAGGATCTGAGAAAGCTTCAGGTTCAGATGATGAGTTGTGGGTTTCCTCATTTGAGTTTAGGGAATAAGTTGATCAAAGGGTACCTGAAATGTGGGGGGATTGAGGATGCCCGTGTGGTGTTTGATGATTTGCCCAACAGACATAGCGTGGTTTGGAATTCGATGATTTCCGGTTACATTAGGCAAAGAAGAAGTGACGATGCTGTTTTGTTGTACAGGAGGATGTTTTTCGAGGGGGTTTTGCCCGATGAGTTTACGTTGTCTGTGGTTTTCAAGGGGTTTTCTGATCTGGGTTTTGTTGATGAGGGAAGGCTAGCACATGGGCACGCAGTGGTTTTGGGTTTGGATGTGGGGAATGTGTTTGTTGGCAGTGCGCTGGTTGATATGTATGCCAAGTTTGGCCAGATGGGGAATTCTCGCCGTGTTGCGGATTGTGTTGTGGAGAAGGATGTGGTTCTGTTCACGGCTTTAATCGTCGGGTATGGCCAATATGGTGAAGATGGTGAAGCTTTGGAGGTTTTCCGGTGTATGCTGAAGCAAGGTGTCAAGGCTAATGACTATACGTTTGCGAGCGTGCTGGCCAGTTGTGGCAATTTGGCCGATTTACGTGTAGGAATGATGATTCATGGTTTGACTATAAAATCAGGGTTTGAGTCTGTTGTTGGCTCCCAAACGTCCGTTCTTACCATGTACTCAAAATGTGGTTCCATTTGCGATTCATTGAGAGCTTTTGAGCTTGTTAGTAATCCGAATCAGGTAACTTGGACTTCTCTTATCAGTGGTTTGGTTCAAAATAATGAAGAAGAAATTGCCTTGTCAAAATTCTGTAAAATGTTGAGTAGCTCAACTTTACCTAATTCTTTCACCTTGTCTGCCGCTCTTGCTGCTTGTTCTAGTCTGGCAGTACTTGATCAGGGGAGACAACTCCATACCATTGTCATCAAATTAGGATTTGACTCGCAAATGTTTGTTGGTGCTGCACTTATCAATTTCTATGGGAGATGTGGGTGTGTGGAATTTGCTGAACTAGCTCATGATAGCTTAGGTGAACCTGATATGGTTCCTGTGAATACTTTGATCCATGCTTATGCTCAGAATGGCTGTGGGCGTGAAGCGGTCGAGTTACTTCATCGTATGCAAGACATGGGACTTGAACCAAATGACGTTACTCTAGTAAGTGTTCTTTCAGCGTGCTGCAATTCCAGGTTGGCGGATGAAGGATGCCAAATCTTTGAATCCTTTAGGCACAATACCAACATGCAACTCACAACAGATCACTATACTTGCATGGTTGATTTACTAGGACGTGTAGGGAGGTTAAGTGAGGCAGAGAAGTTGATAGATGAAGTCGAGAGCCCAGACCTTGTTTTATGGAGGACATTGTTGAATGCATGTAAGATCCATGGAGATACTGCAAGATCTGAGAGAATCATGAATAGCGTTCTCAAGCTACTGCCTGCTGATGAGGGGACTTTGGTTCTCTCATCGAATCTTTATGCTTCCGTGGGTAACTGGAGCCAGGTTCTCAATATGAAAACACGAATGAGAGATGCTGGATTGAAAAAGAACCCAGGAATGACTTGGATCGATATTGATAGGGAGATACACACTTTCAAGGCAGGATATTTTTCACACCCAAATGGCGAAGACATAAGAGACACACTGGTGGACTTAATTCTGAAAGTCAAGCAATTGGGTTATGTTCCGGATACGAGTCTTGTATTGCAGGAGATGGATGAGGACCTGAAAGAGAAAACATTGTATTACCACAGTGAGAAGATAGCTATAGCTTTTGCTCTCTGGAAGACATCTTGCAGAATCACGCCAATCAGGATTTACAAAAATCTTAGAGTTTGTACGGATTGCCACACATGGATAAAACTTGTTTCTAAAGTTGTCGGGAGGGAAATAATTGCTAGAGATGCAAAGAGATTTCATCATTTTAAGAATGGTTCCTGCTCCTGTCAAGACTTCTGGTGATCATCTAGGGTGGAACTAATCTATGTCTTCCACATAGTTCCTTTGTTCAACTGGTACGCTGAATTAATTTCATCCCCATTTAGTTAATGCCAATTTGTAGGATAACTGGTGCGCATAACTAATTAATGCCTAATTTTGCTTGAACCATTGTCTGTCAGATAGTACACATTGAGGGAGCCACCACCGAGGTGGAAGGAAGTCAGTAATTCACTTCCTCAATTTCCTCTTCCATTCTCGAAGTTACCCTTTTCCCCCAAGTGTCTGAAGTTCTATTAGTATATGAAATATGCACGACCTCTAGCTGCTCAGGTCAGTTACTTGACGTGTGTTTAACTTCTTGAATTAGGGATGTTAAATTACTGTGTGTTATGACACATTTTTATTGGGAGCTAGTGCTTGGATTAAAAACAAACCCATACCACCACCAGATTGTAACTCTGTGGAATCATATATTCATATTCATTGATGTATAAGTTTTTGGCTAATATTACCCTATAAAAAGCTTAAGATATAAGGTTCGATAGTATGACTGCACTAATATGACTATGTCACAATTTATCAGTAGGATATTCAAAGTTCAGCCTCTCTTGTTTTTCTGATTTATTCATCTACTTTCTCACGAGGGAGTCTGCATTGTTAGGTAGGCATCGTGCTTCATGCCTCAGTATCTGTGCAAGTTGTTCCTTTTTATCATTCGAAAATCAATAAATTTACTTGGATGGGCTTTTACACCAATACCCCACTGTATTGTGAACAGATGTTGCAGTCTCTTTCGAAGAGATGGAGCAAGTGTTTATTGCAACCCAATCTTTGAAACCAGGTTTGTGTACATTACTACTAGATTTTTCTTCCTCTGCCTTGGTTTCTTCACGTTGAATATGAAGATGACAGGATCGAGTTTGGTGATGAGTAATATGTTTCTGGGTTTGACCTGATGGATTATGATTATTTAGTAATATGTACTGAAACTGGTGTGGCGATGTAATCTACGTGAGTAGTTTTGGTTTTAAGTTGGTGTTATGTCTTCTGGGAGGTGGTGTTCTAATTTTGTTTTTATGTTTCTTATAAACAGGGTATTGATCACCTAGCCGGAAACACCTCCTCAGCAAGTTGGCATAGTGATTGCCAAGAAGGAGCATCTTGTTCTGAGGCCAAGTCTTGTTGCAGGTGTGTATTTCTACATGTTTTTGACGTTTTATGATGCATGTAACTAATATTGTTTCTCTTGGTAGTTATTTTATAAGTGCCAGCAATGGTAGAAGCTTATCCCCTGAATCCACTGAATCACTTATGCCTGAGCTTCCTATTTCGAGAAACCTTGATCAATAGGTGTATCTACTTATTTTATCTACTACTAAAAAAAGTATTGGCACTGGCATGTAGATTAAAATTTTGAGAACTGAGTTCAAATCAAGCTATCTATTCTTGCTTGTTTAATATAATTACAGCCTATTCCATTTTCTCTAATATATGGCTGATTCTATGGTAAGTGGTATGCTTTCAAAAGGGAACACAGAGGCCAGAAGGCCTGGGAAACTGATAAAAGATAACAATGATTGGCATAGGGAAGAAAATAATTTGCGAATGGAATGATTTTGATTGGCCAATTGGCAGCTGTGCTACGTTGTCTTTACATGTCTTGCATGCCGTTATGCTACCTTTTTAGATGATGTCACGAAAAATATATACGCAAGTGTACGCAATCGTTAACAAGTAATATAATAATGAGTTGAGTATCGTCCAACAGAGACTATATTTTGTAAATAAAAATTGATGTTTCTATTTAAATTGAATGAGATAAAATTATGGTTGATAAACTTTGAGCTAAACTAAACTAGAATGATGAAATAAATTACTAACAATCAAGATGATGGGATTCAATAATATTAAAGGTTTAGGGCGTTCAATTTCATTGTATTTGCTTTAGATTAAATTCTTGCATCTAATTAGTTTTAATTAATTATAAGGTTTGATAGTCGAGACTTCCAAATTATCCTGAAGTCCCTCTCAAGATCAATAGAATATTTTCTTAAAAGCTAACACATCATATCCCTATGTGCATTGAACAATTAAGAAATCATTACGATTGATGATGGATTGTCATGTAACGACTACACAGGTAATGCATACAATATCCCTGTCACACATTCAACCTATGACATTCAATTCTATGGTATAAACCCTAATATTTCTTCCGAAATAATTAGGATCCATGAATCATTCAAAAACTGGCCAATCAATTGAAAGCATTAAGAATAGAATTGAATACTCAACCATGAAAAATAAATCAAAGATCTAACATTGACAATGAAGATTGAATCTGTTATAATTCCAGGTACCTCGTAGCCCTAGCCCTAGAAAATGAAATTAGTTCATGGTAGTTGAATCAAGAAACACAAGAAGAAATTATGAAGATAGATGATAAAGAAGAACTCCCTAATGAATCCGGCGAGAACTCAAATTTTCCCGACGAAGTTCCGTGCGATTTCCTTCTTTCTTCTCTCGTGCATGTGTTTTGTTTTCGATGTTGTCATCCCCTTTTGTTACATCTTATTCCCTTTTTAATCTCTCAACAATAAAGATATTTAGGAGATTTAATTCGAAAAATAAATATAAGTCTTCAAAATTCCGATACTTAAATCAAAATCATGGTCTCAAATTGACCAAACCATGATTTCAATTCAGTGAAAAAATCTCCAAATTTGTTGCCAATCAGAACCATGGTACCACTTCATGAGATCATGGTTTTGAAACTCTTTCATACTCTTTCTTGGGTTTCTCAATTCAATCTTCAACTTTATTCAACAACCTAACAAAACAATAAAAAGAAAACATAAATAGACCGAAATGCATAGGAAATTAATAAAATTTAAGATCGAAATATACTCATATCGTGGCATAAATACCACTCAACAGTTGAGAACTTGCAGACAACAATTGGGAAAATACAATGGAATAGAAACTGATGAATGTTTGTCTATTTAGGAAAATTACAAATATTCTGGATCTAAAGAGATTTCCATGTCAAGGCTTGTGCTTTAAGATGAATGCCTTGTTGTTTTACACAAAGACATTTGATCTTTATCCTGACTTAACCAAGTCATTTTGACGACTACGATATGTGGCAGATGGTCAAATGGTAAGATATCCTTATCTGGTGTTTCAGTAAGAATCAAGCAAGTTGGAGCTTCATTCCCCAAGGACGGTCACCTAGTGTGTGAAGGAAAGGAAAGTTGACTATCCTGCGTGGGGATTGGGCAGTGTTGCCTGGCTCAGCTGGAGAATACAGAGGAAAAAGAGAAGTTACTCTTCAGGTGGTTGCGGCAGCAACAAGCCTTCCAGCAAATGATCCAAGGGTTCTGGTTGTCGTCGTCCTAGAAGCCCTCAAGTCCACATTCTCGTTCATCTAAGGCGGCATGACATCAAAGTCCTGTTCCAGGGTATATGGTGTACACTATAACTTCTTGCGCT
Organism: Drosera capensis; assembly: GCA_001925005.1. NCBI lineage: Eukaryota > Viridiplantae > Streptophyta > Magnoliopsida > Caryophyllales > Droseraceae > Drosera > Drosera capensis. The sequence continues at coordinate 105,387 of LIEC01012159.1, read as the reverse complement.
TTTGGTGAGATGGATTTATCAAATGAAGGAGCTTGCATTTTCCCGTCCCAAAAGAGCTCTTGGGAATGCCTATGGATGGTGTGTTGGTTTCACATGAAAGACAAGGCGCTCACATGTTGTACACATGATTATGGGGCTGTTGCTTCTTTCGCAGTAGCAACTCTGGTTGTGCATCAACTGCCCAACACTCACCTTACCGACAATGATATAATCGGGTCTGTAATGTGTTGTCTTCAGCACAAGGGACCTTGTTTGTTATAGAAATCTTCTTTCGTTGAAGAAACTTTGATAGGCAACAGAGAAAAGCGGATGAAAGCAGCAGAAATGCAGCTAGGATAACGGAGCAGCTTGATACAGCTGAGAGGGTTTTGATCAAAGGTGCAATCCGTCACATTTTTCGTCTGTTTCTCTCTAAAGCGGCTACCACATAATTGGTGCCAAGATATGACGGATCTCCATGGAGGGGAATTTATTGAGGATGTCAGGGGCCTTGAGAAAGGTTCAGAAGAAAAATACACCATTTGTTACACAGCAGGTGAGATATCGCGTCGCATTCTTTCTTGTTCATGGCCTCATTCTCAAGTAATGTTTTTTCCATTTACAACTGTTAATAAGTGCTAGAGTTGCTATGAGATACATCAGAAAGGATTTATTCATTGAGACGATACGAGTCGACCTAGATATTTCGAAATCCTCTGCTTCTGCTTACAGATAACTTGTGGATTAAGACTGGGGTGATCACTCTGCAGGTTGTCTTCTGGACGAGCGTGGATGCGTTTTTCACAGGTTCTCTTTTGGTAAAATAAGTTGATGCTCAAGATGATCTTCCTTTTTCTTTTCGGACAAGTTAAACGGGATGGTTGCAGCACTTTGGATTTAAACTGGGGTCTGTGGGGTGGGAGCGTGAGTGTCAAACCATCACGCTGAAGGTGTCGATGTGGGTTAATCAGCCGCAAATTTGGGTTAATCAGCCGCAAATTGGAGGTGTAGGATCACAGTCACTTGAGCGGCAGAAGCCTTGCGATGGAAAATGATGAACATTAATTCTTGCAGCTCTGGACTAACTTCTAATGGTGTATAGCGGCATCATTTAGTCCTTCGCTTGTGCGGAAGATTCGTGAGGTACCTTCTGCAGATAGGATGCTATTTCCTGAAATTCTTTCTGAGAGTGTAAGAGGGTGGAACAACAGGCTCATATGTGTGCTTCTGCATGCTTCTGAGTTGATTCTTAGCAAAATTAGTACTCCGTACATGAGGTTGATCCTTGACAATAGACATACTAGGGCATACCTGGCAAAATATAAACTACTTGGCAAAATATAAACTAGTTGTAGGCCCTTGGCGAAACGTTTCACTAACTTGGAGTTGAACGTAGGCTTACGAACTCAAGTAGTAGCTTACGAGTCGATGGGAATACTTGGATTTGTGGAGGCATAAGCAAGAAGCTGCTCGTCGCGTTCAAGAGAAGTCATAAGTTCGGCATCCAAACTGACCAATACTTCGATGCCATCCCTGTTACGGCTGGCTTTCCCCATCCGAAGTCCGCCTCTTAATATGAAACATTACAACTCCTCAAAACACCGAAAGCCAAAACAGGCCTGAATAGGAACTTCCTCACTAACTTTATCATGCCTTCGCGCACATCCACAGACCATTCGTCTTCAGAGTTCCTCATAGCAAACTTCTAATATGTGTCTTCCTTTGACGCTTTGATCTTTGCCAATATGCTCCTCAGATACATTCCATCATCGTGGAACACGATCACATTAGGCAAGCTAAAGTTCCCCCACTGAGTTCCCTGCTAAGGGCGGTTTTGTGACGGTCCTCAGGTCCATGTTGTAGTTCATCCCACACCTCTTAGTTGATCCTAACCTTCTGAAACTTGCTGCAATGCACTTGATCATGAATGCAGCGACGATGTCTTCGCCTCCATAGGTAGGTTCTTCTTCGCCTGCCCCATGCATGACTTCCTCTTTCAAGGCACAATCTTTGCTTGCACAAGCATGTACCTCCTCGTGAGGAATTTCACCGTCGGTACAAACTGAGGTATAGGCAAAAGGACTGTCTTGGTCAGGGGCGCGACCAACTCTCCAGTGAACTGAGAAGACACGGCGTACCTTGGATTGAGCGTGATTGCAGCCCAATCAAGCACGAAACTAGCGATGCTCTTCGCGTCACTTACCTTATTGGCAAAGAGTACTCCAATCGCGACCCCTCCACAGTCGAAAACGGTTACTTGTATGGCAAGCAAGCTACGAGGATCATACACGTCGCTATCCGGGAAGAAACTCCGAATCTCACGAAATTTAGACCGCTGAAGAACATCTGACAGGGTGCAAGCAACATGAGCGTCGACAAACTCGACTCCATGGTTGTTACAAGCAACCAAGGTCTTGATTTTCTTGAGACGTCCCACCAGTGGACGATATCACGATAATGTTCGTGACAGTGACCGCTTGAGATCGTCGAGAGTGGTGGTCGGATTCCCGTCAGCGGAGAGGGGATTGGCGAAGAAGAATATGTTTTGGGATCAGGCATGGATGTTGATGTGATCCAAGAATGAAAGGTTGTAGGTTTTGAGGTGTTTTGGGGTTGGAGTTGAAGGTTTGATGGTGGTTCTAGACACTTCAGTTATGTGCAATGGTGCAATGTTCTCCATTCTGATGTGCTTGGTTTAAGTGGAGATTAGGAGAAATGAGAATTAGAATGGGAATGGTGTTGAGTTAGGTGGAGTCAGTTGCTTGTTAAGAGAGGTTAATATTAATGGGATCTGTAATTGAGACAAGACTTGACCATGGATCTGTTTTCACTTACGTTAAGTAATCAAAGTTCAAGAAATCAAAATTTCAATAGATGCAAAGTGCGGGCTAGCTACCAGCAGGCAGCAGTGCAGGTCCAAGAGCACAGCTCAAGGGCTAGAAGCGCCAAATGAAACTAGCTCGCATTCAAATTTCGCCATCACTTGCTCTTTCAAAGTAACCCATACTTCTATCCCTCTCCGATCACTGGTATCCCATAAGACGATCCCATTCCCCGGAGCCAAGCGAAGCGGCGGGGAGAACCATCTCGGCCTTCCCCATCCAAAATCGACGTCATAAAATGGGAACCGACACCAGCTAGTGGTGCTAAGCAGCTCAGTGTCGAAACCCTCCGAGTTTAGCTTCTTGGCTAGCTCTTTCAAGCCGAAGGAAAATCGATCCATACATTCTGAAGCAGAGAGCAGCGTTTCATTGATTAATATCATGCTGGACTGCAGCGTACGTAGCAAACTAGGAAGGCTTGAACAATCGGTTTCGGAAATCGGAATGAAATGTTGCAAGGCAAAGTTTCCTATGGAATTGTCGGGCAGCTGTGTTGTGATCCGCTTTCTCATGTTCATCATCATGCTCAATGTTTTGGGCCTTGGAATACCTGAAATGTGATCCCGATTTATATTTTGGAACAAAGAATGCACCCTCGAGAATAATTAGCTGTTATGTAATTTTAACATATTGCAAATCTTATATGATCACAACAACAGTAACTCATAGTAATTCTTATATCGAACAAACATCAGAGAGGCAACTAATATTGGCAAAGCATCAAAAAAGCACTGAACGATAAGTCGGGATCCCAACTTTCACTTTATACCCACAGTCCTATGGGTATAAAGTTCGATAGCGAAGACTGTGGTAACTCATCAAAATAGAAATAAACCTTGGCTTTGTATCTGTTTTCAGTCCACTTCCTAACTCCTTGCAAGTTGACATTAAAAAACCCTACAGTTTATGACAAGATAGTTGATAGGATCAGAGTTGACATTAAAGAAAGGCTACAGTTTATGGATAGGTGATAGGACCAGAGTATAGGCTACAGTTTATGGATAGGTGATAGGACCAGAGTATAGTTTTAACTTGTCACTTTATTATACCTCTACTAGGGGCTGACGCGCAAGATGGCAGTATTGCTCAATTTTAGCGTGAAGAGTAAACCATGACACCACTGTGTAATATATTATCTTTTATGTTATTCAAATTATAATAATTTGATTTAACATGATAATTTATATATATATATATTGAATTAATAAAAAATTATAAGTTTATCCTTACGAATATATGAGATAAAAATAAGAAAAAAATGATATTAAATGAATTGATGTGATATAAAATATGAATATCTTTATATAAAAAATTATTAAATATGAAAATTTTATAATTGTAATAAAATATTTCAAAAAAATATTAGAATTTAAATAAAACTGAGAAAGTATTAATATAAGATTCATAGGAAGCAAACAAATGCCTAATCGAGTAATTTTGGACTTCTTTTTGTCTGAAATATAAACGCCATCATCAATACCTGACTTAACTGAAGCATCGGCAATGCACTTATACAACACACAAACCACAACCTCAATCCGAGTCGGCCTCCTCAACCACACATCTTCCGATCCATCGTCGCCGCAACCATCGCCACCACGCTCCTCAGCCATGACAGACCTAATCAAACGATCGATCTCATCGCCACCAAACACAAACCTCCTCGTCACCAACGACTGTGGCACCGACAACCCAGAAACCACATCAAACACCAACGGAACATCTGTTGCAACAATCCCGCCGCATTCTCCAATAAACACAGGAGCCTTCAACTCACTGATCTCTCCTCCCTTCGCGACCCTCGCCCAATCCCCCATAAACGCCCCGACACTGCTCGCGTCCATTAGCTTGTGCGAGAACCCGACAGCAATCGCAATGCCTCCGCATTCGAACTCCGTAACCTTTACCCCCACCATGACGGCACACACACCATCACCTGTCTCCGGATAGAATCCCCGGATTGTGTTCACAAGATTACCGTGATCAGCGAGGATATCATTGAGGCAGGAGTTGTTCCGCGCCTCCTCGAACAGGAGTCCAGGGGGCTCGGGGAACTCGACCGTGGTCCCGGAGGCGGAGAAGGTGCCGGCGAGGGGATAGTAGACGGAGAGGATTTTGGAGAAGGAATGCTTCAGGGTCTGGATCAGTCTGGTGTTGGAGAAGGTGCCATCGTGGTTGTTGTAGAAGAAGATGGAGTGGAAATAGGAGTGGTGGAAGACGGAGTCGATGGGGGAGAGGCGGAGATGGGAGAACTGTGCCGAGGTTGCAGCTGGTTTAATGGTTTCGATGCTGCTTGTGTGAGCTGCAGCCATGGCGGGTTATTTGTCTTCTGCTGTTGAAGGAGTTTGAGATGATATATATTGATATGTACTGGTCCTGGAACAACTATCTAGAAACCAAAAATTAATAAATGAAAACAACAAAGAAAACACTTTGGATAAAAGGTCATTCTACATAGCTTTCTACTCATAGACGCCTTTTCCTTTATTAAAATGTTGTTGGAAGAAATGCTTTAGGTAGGTTTCTTTTTTCTTTTGCTAAATCTTAAAACATAAACTTCAATATCTATTTTTTATTGCTTATAATTTATGAATTTTGATTCGAACTAATTCGACTCAATGATGAAAAATAACCAGTTCGATTTTCTTTATAAAATAAGACCAATAACCAATGATGAATATCTCTTGACGATATTGAAATAAAAATACGAAAAAGATTATTATTTTAATTTTATTTTAAGATATTCTTTATTGATCTTAATTTATAAAAAAATAAAAATTAATTGTTTTTCATTGTTGAGTAGAATTAATCCGAATAACGATTCATAAATCATATTTAATAAAAATTAATATAATTTTTATATTTTAGGAACTAAAAAAAATATCCTAATACGATTAAATCAATTGGCACTTTACACCAAAACAAATCAGGTGACACTTTACACACAAAAAAAATTAGTAAAACATCACAGTCACATATAAAACGTTTCAGATGTGGCGTTTTTTTTTTATAGTTTAACAATCCTGGTACAAATACAACTAGGATGTGAGATCAGAAACTGGCCATGTTTTCCGCCTTGTTGCCGTTGTATGATAATGACCCACCTCTGGGTTGCATTTCCAAGGAGGATGATAGTTAGAAAAGGGCCGTCATCACCATATCTCGGTAATATTCACTAACCAGTTCAAGATAAATTGAGGCCTAACCCCATGGTCCTTCTGTCATATTAAAAAAAAATCTATTTTTACACAATCACTCCAAATCTTAATATTTTGTATAAAAAAAATAACTCAAATTTTTATGTTTATAAAAATATTACTACCCAAATCATATAAATTTTTTAAAAATACTATTCAAATCATTTATATTTTCAAAATAATAATTATCATAAGTAAAACTGTTATCTTGAACGAATGTTTTATACTCCCCCGTTTCATCATAGATCATATTTTTTTTATTCATATCGTTCAAAAATATAATCAATGTATTACAATTATTAATATTTTCACAAAATAGACACCAAAATAAATTATTATTTGCCATATTATACCCGACATCTTCTTTTTTCTCCTCTCTCATTCTCACTCCCAAAATCCAATTTATATATCATATCATTAAAAAAATATTTTTTCTTTATCAAATTCCATCAAATTCAATGCACACTAACATTCCATCAAATTCAAAATTGCAGATGCGCTAGTGTTGAGATTTGTGGATTTGTGGAGGCTATGGCGGGGACGAAGCCCCTATTCGGTTGTTGTTGTTGCTTCATTTATCTCAAAAGAGAGGACAGGACGACAATGATGCGATGTTGTGTGGTGGTGGATTCTGGCACTCGGCGAGTGGTGGTGGTTGGGAGGTGGAGGGAAAAGGGTGGTGGTGGTGAGTGGATGTGAGATTGGGTTGGAACACATATCGACATGATTTCGATGGACATATTAATTCTTTCGATCGAATTTTGACGGATATATTAATTTCGACCGAATGTATTAGTTGTTTTGACGGGATTCCAACAAACCTACCAGTTGCTCCGATCAGATTCTGATGGACTTATTAATTATTCTCGTCGGATTTCAACAGACATACTAATTTTTATAGACACATACTACTTTTATAAACGTTTTATTTTATTTTATAGACGTACTACTTGGGTAGGGGTGGAGGTGGGGGTAGAGGTAAGAGTAGGGGTTTGATGGCACCTTGTGAGAATTTTATGAAATTTAGTATTATCTTTTTGGAATAAAATTTTTCAAGTGCTACTTTTTTGATATTTTTTTCTTTTTTAAATATTATAATTTTAAGTGATCTGGTTTATTTTAAATAGTGATTTTTTTATAACTATTAAAAGCATTAAATATTACTCCTTCCATCCCAAATAAATTACGATGACGCGTATTTTGAAACGTTTAATTCTTATTCTTAACGGTGTCAAAAACCTTAACTGATTCAGGAATAAAGTTCACAATTTAATCTATCATTTGGTCTCATAATAATTTTATAAAAATGATATTTGATCGTATTAAATTAGACCTTAAAGTGTGTGCTATCGTAATTTATTTGGGACGGAACGAGTAATAAAAATGATATATGGAATGATAATTTGTTTCCTTGGAAGCGGGGAAAGAAGTGAGGGATAAGGAGTGGTATAGGGATAGGGAAACCATTGGACGATTAATTTCTACAAAATTCCCCAAATATGAGGATAGGGAAAGAAATAGGATACCATGGGATTGCTCTGATAAAAGGAGCTCGGGTGAGCAGAAGGGGGGCTCTACAAAAGCACCACAGAACTCATTGTAGAAAGTTTCATTCTACATCCTCCGTGCCAATCTCTCAATCTATTATACATATAGTTCGATAAACAAGTATCGGTTCTCCATGGTATGCCAGTGTATTTCTGTCATTACTGCTTGTTTCTATTTTTACTAAAAAGCCTAATTTTAGACTTCTCCCCTTCCAATCATTTGAAGAAGTACCACTACTTTTTATGAGATAGTTTGAACATGAGAATATAAAAATTAGATGACAAGTACTAACAAAAGAAAGTTCTAAAAAATGGAAACATTAAGCACATAAAACGCACAAAGTGACAAGAAATGCAGAAGCCATTCATCCCTTTTAACATTCTGAATTTCTGAGAATTCCTAAGGTACAAGCACAGGTAAAAATAAATGATCAAGGTGAAGGGTGGTAGGTCTGGGAGCCGAAGACAGAAGCCACAAGGCTACAAAACCTCCTCGCTAGTTCAGCAACATCCACGCATGAACTTTATCTGAGAACCATGCAAAGTGAGCCACTTCAAGCTTGTAACACTACAGCATATAAATTTTCTCGAGCACAATCCGCTTCTTGAGATGTTTAGTCGAGAAGCTGATGATGAATAAGGTATAAACTATATACCATCAAGATGGAAAAGCAGTTAATTAAGTCAATCAGCAGGAGAAAGAAACAGCGCAAAGTGAGTAGGATAGTGACCACACCCAGGCATTGAGCGCCTTGACATCTTTTCAGGCCTCTATCTCAGTCGCGATCGCCACAAAGCCATATCCTTTATGCCTTCTGGTCTTGGGATCCATGATCAGCCCGGCTGTCGAAAGATCATCGAATTTGATCACATAAACGCCCACTCATGACAAAGAACACAAACCTCAAATTTTCAATATACACCATCATACCATTTCACCAAGAAAAAAAGAAACCATAATGTATGTTGGATCTAATCTTGATATGAAAAACACTTACATGCGTGTACAGTAACGTCGACCACTGTTCCTCCACCGACCACTGTTCATCTCTACGTTTTTTTACAAAAACGTGTTTAGCAAAGCTTGATTTATTTCCTATAAATAACTTAGGAACCCAATGTATCAAACCACCTCGAAGACAAAGCAATAAACAGAAAATCAGAAAACGGAAAGATTTCCCACGTGTGCTCTTCCGATCTCAAACACACCATCAAATTGATCCTAAACTAACAGTGTACACCTACGCTTTTCATTCAAATATCTGACTGCATTGTTATCAAAATCATGTCTCACAAGAATGAAGAGGGGATTTCAGATACCGCTGGCCGAAATTACAGCTAATACTAAGGAAACAAGTGACACACCCAAGTTATCTGTGCATGACCGATTTGATTATGAATCTATTGGTTCAAATTTAACACATGCAAAGTTATTTTAGCAACAACAACAATCAAGTGGTATCTATTAGGAAATAGATGGTGTCGACGAGAGATACAGAGTCTAATCACTGTTAAGAAAAACAATGGAGATTGCTTCCAGATAACACATACAATTAATTAATTCATGGCTAATTTGGCGGATTCTCTGTCAGAGAAGAGACCCTTTGGACATGAATCTGTAGTTGATGATGTTTTCTACTGAAAATTAAGCAAGTTCAATCTAACAAATAACATACCCAAGTTTTAGTATGTAGGAGGAGGGAATCGATGGGACAGATTGTGCAGGTGAATCTGTTACCAGCGACTAAAAAGACGAAGACGAACCGATGAAAGGGCTCGTCTCGAAGCTGACGGAAGACGAACCGGTTTATGGAAGACGTAATTTCTTCGTCCCAAAATTTTTGCGCCTAATCGGTCCGTCTTAAATTGTTTGTAATGTTTTCATATGATGATTACGAATTAACATAAGTGAAGAGAGAAATATTACTTGATTGAGAATTAAAATTGAAAGAAATAAAAATAAATATAAATTTACGTGCATAAAGTTAATATTGTAAAAATTATAACATAGAAAAACTATTATTTTTTTTATAGACATACCATTTTGTTTTACAGGTACTACTTGGGGTGGGGTCGGGATGACATGATGTGGGAATTTATGAAAGTTGGTGATGCTTATTTTGAATAAAAATTTTCAAGTTGTATCTCCAGAAAATTATTATTATTTATTTCATTTATGTTTGTTTGAAGGGTTTAGAGAATGTATGTTATGATATAAATATCTCTACTAACAAATAAACGGTTAAGATTAAAACAACAAAAATCAATGGTTTTAGATTAAAATATTATCTTTTAATCTTTATCATTTATTTTTTATTATATAATGTTAACAATTAATTTTTCATTAAACATATCTATCTCGTGATATACCTTCCCTTTTTTTCTTGTTTGAATTCATTTTATTTTCATTTAAACTTGTTTTATTTTTCATTTTATTTCTATATTTTTAACTTCCATTTATAAATCAAAAAGAAAAGAAAGTAGACAAAAATCATTCTTTTCCATCCATAAATGCCTAATATTTTACTTCACTATAAGGAATGAAAATCAAGACATTAAAAGAAATCTGATTGCATAAGTAATGATCTCTAAAACATTTTGTTTATATTAATCCAATGGATCGTTTTATTCCTTTCCTCATTCCATCCAGTCAACCATGGACATGGATCCGCTACGATAGAAAAGGTACAACAGCAGTGTCGTACAACATTCCAAACTCTACGTAACATTATATAATAATTATATTATTGATTACATATTTTGATGCGATTTTTTATATAAATAATATGAAGAATTTCATTTTGATCCATAATTATAATTTATATCTTATATTATATTTGATGTTTCACGATAAATTTATAAAAAAAATCGTATGATCATCTCGCGAATCATTCGTAGCGTCTTGAATTTTGTTGTCCAGATGACCCTCCGTTCCCTATATAATGGAATGGATGGAATAACATTTAAAAAATTTAAAAACAAAATTAAAACCATATTAAGAAAAAATAAACCCTAAAAAATTAAAATCTAGAAAGTTTTAAAATTAAACCACACCCAAGAAAAATAAATCCATAAAAAAACTTACCAAAAAAACAAAAATCATATAAAAACAAATAGAAAACCTCAGAATAAACTTGAATAGTTGATCAAGCACGGCACCCCCAATTGTACTACATCACCCAACGGTAGGGGATCCAAATTGACGAAACACGCCGTAAAATTACTCATCTTATATCGTGACCAAAGACAATCAAAGGATAAACCATGTGAAATGGGTCAGAAAGAAAGTGCCACTTCTCTCTGTAGAAACTTCAATACAATGTGAAACGGGAGAATTAAAACGAAAATAAATGCATTGTGTACTAGCTAAAACTAAAAGAACCCATTTTGTACCTATCCACTGCATGCACATGCCCGTGCTGTTGAGTCCCCCCAAAACCACCCATGTGAGATGGGCTCAGACAGCAAAGGACATTGATTCTTAGGTTAATTACCAATTATATCTAATACTGCAAGGAGTTATACATCTAGCTTCAGTACAACTTGTTTTATTATGGTTCAGAATATAATGCAGTATTATTCGTGTGTTACACCTCGCATGTTTATGTGAGCAGTTTGTGTCTAATTCTAACCATGAATGTATCCAAGTGATAGACGTTCCACATTCCTCAAACGACAATGTAACATATATACAGAATTTGATGTGATGGGCATCTATCTATGTGTTGTCTTATCTATGCATTCCCCCATCATAATCTAATTGAAATATTTTGACTTTCATGCTAATTTTAATTATATCATGAAATATCAAATATTATTTTTTTTATAAAATTCTCATAAAATATCAATATTAATTTAAGTTATGTATTTTATTTATATATATGTTAACGTAATTTTTATATATTTTTAAGACGAAAAACGAAACTTTTCACGATATATGTTCAATAATTCAAAAAATAAAAATATTACATATAAATTAGAACAGATTGAGTAATTAGTTTTTTTTTGTTTTTGGTATCCTATTCATTACTTAAAATTATGAAAATAAAAAATAATAACAAAAATAAAAAGTCAATACCGACCCCACTTAAAAAAAGAGTAAAAACAAGTTCTACAAGTTACAAGAAAGAATTAGTTATTATTAATTAAAACCTAAAATATATATCAATTAATCATATCTTATTATTTTATTTAGTATTAATTAGTCATCTATAAAAAAATAAATCTATGATATTTAATAAAGAAGGGTTTATGGAGAATGTGTCATGATATAGGTGTGTCTAATAATAAATGAACAGTTGATATTAAAATAATAAAAAATCAATGGTTGAGATGAGAATGTTTTTTTTTTTAATATTTATCATTCATTTTTTCACTATATATATATATATATGTTATGACACACTTTCCTTTCCCAATAAAAAAAGACAGTTAATCATTCCTAAATTTGAATTAAATTAGACCAAATTGTACTAATTAACAAGTTAAGAAATTTCTTAATACGTCCATTCCATAATTATTATAACGACACGTATTTTGAAAAATTTCATTTTTATTCTTAACAATATTAGAAAAATCTTAAATTGACAAACGATTAAAATTTATAACTTAAATTATTATTTATATTTCATAATTTTTTAAATAATATTTGATTGTCATAAATTAAAAATTAAAATACGTATTTTATAATAAATTAATTTTAAAAATAAGATTTATTGAAAATTTATCCAACTTAATTATGCTCCACAATAATCAGTAATAGCACTTTTTTTTTTCTTAAAAAAAAAATAAGGAAAAAGGACTCTTGATTTTTATAACAACCAAAAATCAAGATTCATCAGCATCGCTACCAGCAGAAGGATAAGTGCACTCTTTTGTAGGTCACTGAACGTAAGTGAAGCTGGCTTTGTCCCCACCACACCCAAGTATTGACAATAATATAAAAATTCACTTGAATTGTACCATTCCCCATGCGACCCCACTCCTATGCACTTATTGCCATCTATCCTCTTCCTCCTCCTCTGTTTACTCAAACTCCATTAAGTTCTTCTTGGCATGCTCAATGCACGAGAATATCCATTTCACGACCAAATTTTCTTATAGTGTGTTATTGAAATGTTCTCGCTAAGTTCAAATTTTATTTATTGTGTTACTGAAAAAAAAAATGTAATTAGGGTAACGCTTACTTTGTTGGCAAAAAGAAAATGGTATGGCCAATAATGAAGAAATTATGACAAAGTGAAGTGATATTGTAATTTAATATTTTACTCGATGATGAACTATTAGTGATACATTTGTGTGTCTTTTATTATTGTTTGAATTTTGGATTGGGTTGGTTTAACAATAGGAAAATTTTTGAACACCAAAAAAACAATAGCCCTCAATGCACTTGACTTACCCTTCTCGATTAATTATTGTTCCTGTGTTGATTAATGACCACTAGGTGATGGATCTGAATTCTGATATTTAATTTTCAAAAAATAAAAAATAAAATAAAAAGAGCATAAACTCCCAAGAAGACAGTGAGGTCAGTGAGCCACCTTTGCACCTGAAAGAAAAGGAAGCCATATAGAGTGGTGAGACCACTGAGAGACCCATCTGGTTGTGATTCCTTCAAAGGAGTCAGCAAACCAGAGAGCGAAAAGAGCCGCTTTCAGTCCCCAACTGTTCCATTTATGCCCATATTATTTTCGAGTGGTGGTTGGATTCTGTGAAAACGGCTCCAAGATCATGCATGGTCCTCTTTTTTATCACCAATTGGTGGGTGCAAAATACTAGAATTGTTTTGTTCCAAGATCTTCAGTCAGTGAATTCTGAGAAATGCATCACTTGCTGTCACATTGAAGTAATTGCTTCTTCATCCAATGGTATGTCATTCGTTTTGTTTCTTCATCTGCTCTGATTAGTGAAGAATTGGAGTGATTTCTTCAACTCTGTGTTCCCATATGAGATTTGTTTGAGATTCTGTAAGCGGTTTAGTAGTCATAGATCTGGAAATCAATTCAACATACCCACATAATTCCGTCAGGAGTGCAATGCAGGATGTGGGGAGGGCAGAATACATGTAGTTTTGCCTCTGTTATACTCTTCTATATTTATAACAGAGAGGATTGGTAGATGCTTGTAATTTAGGATCTGGGATGAAATTTTGGTGCCATTTCGGTGATATGCCACTGGGTTTCATCTGTTTGATTGAAGAGAAACGGTGGTGAATTGCGGTTTCATTGTAAAAGAAAATTCTGTCTGCTTTTTGCAAGCAGAGGATCAAAAGTGTGGGGTGACACTATTTGCTGAAAATTTCATCTGTTTTCTGGTGGGAGACTCATTCGGATCAGAATTGAAGTGAGGGGAGGATAATGAGATCGATGGAGGACAAGGAGGTGACAAGCAACGGCACCACGATCAATTTCGAGTTCCACAAAGGGAGTGGATCGAATCGTGCAGCCTCGTCCCACCATCAGCACCATCAGCATCATCCTCATCGAACGCCCCTGGGCAAATCGGCGCCATCCAAGTGGGATGATGCACAGAAATGGCTAGTTGGGCTTTCGAAGGGCGGCGACCATGAAAAGGGTGTCTCCAAAAATAAGCCTAGGAACTCGAATGCGGATGATACGAGACTCATAGCTCCTACTCCACAGCAAGAGACCGACTTCTCCTCGACCGGTGAGGAAGAGGTGGAGAAAGCGGAGAATGTGGGCAGCGCGAGCTCTAATAGCAGGGTCGGTTATGAAGTGGAAACCAAGAAGGTTGATTGTGAGGAGTCATTCTGGTGTGTGAATAAGTCCATTATGGCTACTGAGAATGGAAGCTTGGGCGTTCGTTCCGTGTGCCTGAGGGACATGGGGACTGAGATGACTCCGGCTGCTAGTCAGGAGCCTTCTAGGACTGCCACTCCGATCAGAGCCGCAACTCCGGTCGGACGCAGAAGCCCTATGACATCAGGATCAACCACTCCAATTAGGTGTCAACATGCTGGACAAAGTGTTGATGATCATGAAGCTGGTGTTCTGACAATTGATCCTAAAGCATCTCCTCTTGCGAGGGGAAATGCCGCGACCACACAACCTGTAGTCGTAGGTGGAGTCACAGTTAACAACGGTTCTGGACAAGGGATTCCTGACCATGTCACGGAGAGCAGGAATGTGGAACATGCCAAGAAGATGAACCCTTTGGAAATGCGAGCAATGGCTTGGGATGAGGCTGAGCGCACCAAGTACATGGCCAGGTAATGAACCCTTCTTTGCAACAGTAAAGTAACGGGAAGCGATTGAGTGATGACTTTGTGATCCTTAAACTGCTTCTGTTTAGGTGTAAGCAGGAAGAGGTGAAGATACAGGCGTGGGAAAACCATCAGAAGCGGAATGCTGAAATGCAGATGAAGAAAATGGAGGTATCTTTCGGACTTCGGCACCAGTTGCCTCTAACACTGTTATTGCTGAGTTTTCTGCTTCCATGTTTTTGAACTCCTGAAATGGAGAATCTGAACTACGATTAACAAGAAAAAAAATGAACGACCCTTCTATGAGCTTTTATATGAGTGAATGCAAGCAGAATGATTCATTAGTCTTTTCGGGTTAGGATTAGTGTACTCTTCTGCAATGATTTAAGTCCCATGTTCGACCAAAAAATGATCAAGTCCCATGTTTGCTTGATGCTAGCATACCGGAATAAAGCAGAAACCGTGATGTCCCAGCCACTAGATTTGTTGCTCTCGAGTTGTACAAATAGGACATATGTTTAGGGGCCAAACACATCGTTACATAGTCTTGTCGTGATGTCCGGTAACATTTTCTGAATCCATTTCCTTCATACATTCCTCAAGTAGGAATCGTATTTACATTGATCTATTATAGGATAAGATATATCGACATGATCTCAGTCATATTTGACGCATGATAAATGTATAGGTGAAAGCCGAGAGGATGAAAGCCAGGGCGCAAGAGAAGTACGCGAACAAGCTCGCATCAACTAGAAGAATAGCGGAGGAGAAGAGAGGAAATGCAGAGGCCAAGTTGAATGAGAAGGCAGTGAGAACCTCAGAGAAAGCAGATTACATTAAGAGGACTGGTCATTTGCCTTCTTCTTTGTCCTTCAAGTTTCCTTCATGCTGCTGCTGCTGGTGACCAAAACAGAACCGAAGTTCCGTCTCAAGCCATAGATTACCTCTAAAGTTTCCTGTTTTATGAACTATCAATCGTTGTTCGTCGCCTTTCGTCTTGGCTCGATCTTATGGCTTATATGTGACAGATTCACATGGTATGATCATATCGTACGAACAATTCGGGAAGAAATATGAAAGGCTATGTTTTTGTTACTGCAGCCGAATTTTCGGACGTGAAATGTACTTTTTGTCAGATGCCTATGTTCTATGACGATCCATAAATATGAGCTTATGTGGTTATGTTGTATACTGAGGTTCATTCCACCATTGTGACTTTAAGCACATGCAAGTACAAATTATTAAGACCATAAAATTTTCTGATGTGGATCAGACTTTGGGTGCGTGGGATGCGTCCATTGAAGGGGGAAGTGTGGCTTGTCAGTTGTCACGTGTATGGGACAACCCGGACAAAGAGGGGCATACACATGAGCTGTATGCTTTCATTGGTGGCTTGATTGGACTGGCCATCAATTCATCATTTGCACCTTCCTTTTTTCCCCCTGGTGGGAAAAAGGGCTTAAAAGGCCTCAAAGTTTTCAACATTTGATTATTATCAGTATCCCAGAGCCAGTTCCATAGAACAAGTCATCTTTGTCGGTTTAAAATTAATTATAATTATTTTTTTTTATATGGATATCCAAATTTAATTATAACATTTTTAAATATTGTAACTTTTGTTTGATTAAATAACTAATATATTCTTATTTTTTTTCACATCACAACATCACATTATCAATTTTCTTTTTTCTTAAGAAATAACATAAAGCCCCTCGCAACTTTCACGTATTTACCCATAAACCCCTATACTACAAAAAAAACAGCATAAAAACCCCATAATTACAAGAACATTTAACTGCGATTAGTTTTGTTAACGGACAGGACAAAAGGACTAAAATGCCCCCACATACAACCAATCAACCCTTTCTTCATTCCCCGGAGTGAAACCACCCATTTCCGGGATCGTTTTCGTGTCTCGTCTCCGATCAGCCGTCGGTGACGGAGTCGGCATCAGAAACTTGAATCTTCGATGTCGATGATCGGGATAGCTAGGTGTGACTTCGACGGCGGATTACTTGGCGAGGCTGAGCCTTGCGCAGAGCCATAAACTGAGCTACTCCTTCATCAATTGGTTTGTAATTTGACACCCGCTGCCGTCGTTATAATCCACACCTGAGCTCGAGGGATATTCTTTTTCGCTTCTCTTCTACGTTGAAGTATATGGAGAGATTGAAGTGGAGATTTAGAGGCTGAGCGTGGTGCCGCGGCGGTCATTGGCGACGAGATCGGAGACCAGACGTTGGAGCTGCATGCGACAATTGTAGATATAATCTGGGGATGGCTTGAGAAAGAAAGTTGTGGGTGAAGTGTTGGTCGTTTGATTTTCGAGGTTTTTTTTTTGTTTGATTTAGATGAGATAGAGATAATATTCGGGTGAAGATTTATTTTAGGTATCAATTTGAGTTACGATTTATTTGGGCAACAATTCTATTTTATTGTCAATGTATATTTACTCGACCTCAACTTGATATCCAACACATCGATTGAATCTTATTTCTTCACACTTCATCTTCTCCGAATCTAGATTAGATCGATCTTCAACCAATTCTATATATAGATGCTTAGACTCGAATCTTCGAGATTTTGTTATGTTGAATCGTAATTGATCGATTAATTCAATTATATAATTTAGGGTTTTCAAGAGGAAACAATTTAGGAGATTTTTGGTGTGTTGCTCGAATTTGATTCACATTTTTAGGGAAGGACTTCATTTTCATTTTCATTTTAGGGATTTTATGTTAATTTTTTTTCTCTCTTTCATCATCTATTCACAAAATCAAAAAAATAAAATAAAAATACATCAAAATTTTATCCCTCACATAAATATTTATTTTTATTTCTAATGTTATTTTTCTCCGATAATATAAAATGGTTAAAATTTATCAAACGCCATCATTCTTAGCCCTCCCCTCATCTGAAACTCCAGCATTCTCAACCCACTTCTCGCCAAAAAAAACCCCAGTCCTCATCTACCACATCAGCACAGCTCTTACTTTTTTGAAAACTGCTCTGTTGGGCTTGATCCTTCCCTTCATCACCGGTGTGGTCACACTATTACCATTTAGATTCGTCTCTGTAGTATTATTAATGCCATCTGTTCTACAATCTCCGGATTAGGGTTCTTCCTCGCTTTTTTTTTTTCGATTTCTGAGCACTCTGAGTTTTCTTATTATTGCTCTTCTTACGCATCGATTCACTGCGCTGAGATCAAACCCTAGCAATCTGAGGAATTATGGCGAATTTCAGTTCGCCATGGAAGCGCCAGCTTCATTCCTTTACAATCTCAACATTCTTGATAGCTTTTTTGTGGCTTACCGACTTCATGCTGTTAATTTTGTTTCTAAACATGATTTCATGTTGGTATAGTACTGGCAGTATGCTGGCACTCCTGTTGATATCATGCTTTTACTTTTGCTTCTGAACATGATTTAATGATGGTATTTTACAGGCAGTATGCTGGCAGTCCTGTTGATTTTTGCGGTTTTCACTCTCTCCTTGGCCGCAGAAACCCCCTTTGATATCCGGCAACATCTGTCTACTGTTACCAGGTTTACTTTCTCTCTTTGTTTTCCTTCACTTGCTTTTCTCATCAGTCTATTTCTACAGCCTTGAAATTGCTTGGCTCAGATGCCTCAATTGTATTTCATTTTGTTGTATGGATTTTCAAATTCATGATCAAGAACAAGTTTGTATTATAGTATGTTGGATGATTCATTATGGCCTATTATCCACTATGCAGTGAAATTAGTTCTGTGCTTCGGTTAATTCTGTGTAATTTTCTGATAGATAGTTTTTCTTTTCTTGTCGTGGGAAGAGAGTAATGGAGTGAGTCTGAAATAAAGTCTGATTGGGAATTCTTTGATTTTGTTTGCAGCTATGGTGCTGTGAAAGATATTGCTGATGATTCATTTGTCCCTTCTTCGGTTCCAAATGGATGCACGCCTATTCATCTTAATCTCGTGGTAAGCTTTTTCATTTAATTATTTCTGAATTGAATCATCGTCCCTCCTACATTCCCTTAAGAGCATCTTTCCTCTAGCATCTATCCATTCTTCTCAGCATAAAATAGTACAAAGTGCTGGACTTCTCTTTTTCTTTTGTGTTTGTGCTTTTGGGTAGGACTATAAAAATTAATCATACATATCGTAACTTTTGATGTTTTCTATTGTTGCCCTCGGTATCGTGGACAAGTTAGCAATCTTAGCATGTATGTTAGGTATTGTCTCTAATTGATGGAGTATTTTTTGAGCTCATCTATGATTAGATTGAAGCAACCAGAGCCTGAAAAAAGTTCTGCATTACTAAGCCAATTTCTTGTGAAATCGGTTGTAACTTGTTTGGGAAGCTCTAAATTATTATCTTTATCAATTTTGCAGGCAAGACATGGAACACGTTCCCCTACTAAGAAACGAATAAAAGAATTAGATAAGTTGACTACGTCACTGCAAGAGCGTATTCGGCATGCCAAAGAACATGATTTATCCTTGCAAGAAGTTCCTGATTGGTTGTTTGAATGGAAATCACCTTGGAAGGGAAAGGTTAAGGGTGGAGAGCTGATTGTCAAAGGAGAGGATGAACTTTATGATCTTGGAATCAGGACCAGAGAAAGATTTCCAGATATATTCAAGAATGATTATCACCCTGATGTTTATTCTATCAGGGCAACTCAGGTAGGTTTACCTTTTGTTGCAAGCAGCAAGCTATATTCTCCTTTTTGTGTTGGTCATTGCTTTGTCTTGACTGTTTGACGTTTGGCGATTCTCTTTTTCTTGTGCCTTTATCTCCCATATTATGGTCCCGCTATCCTTGTCATTCTTCTTTGACCTGGGCTAGGTTCCTCGGGCCTCAGCAAGTGCTGTTGCATTTGGCATGGGTCTATTTAGTGGAAGAGGAAGTCTTGGACCAGGGAATCATCGAGCTTTTGCAGTTATCAGTGAAAGTCGTGCGAGTGATATAATGCTGAGGTTCTTTGACACCTGTCAAACCTATAAGGTAGATCTCTGTTTCACTTCAGTTGTCGGAAAAAAATTGGATCTCTCTTTCATTATGGGTGATGCATGTGTACTATATATGCATAAAAATCACATGTGATGCAGTTTGAACTTTTCAAGTAAAAGTGTGATGAAATAGTAATGTTACCACGAGGATTGATTCCTAATATATTGATATGAAGGAGCCTAAAGATTTAAATTGATATTTGTATTGATAGTAGATTTGCTGAACACTTGTTACTACACAAAAACTAATGAAAGGTATTTGATAAGCTACAGGTAAGGTCTCTAGGGATTATGATGTCACCAACTCGTTCCGTGCCAATCCTGGACTGTGACTGATTTGGGATTTGTTTTAATGATTGCTCGCAATCTGGTCTCAAAAGTTGTTGAAGTCTAATTAATTCACTTATATGGCATTCGCTGTTGTCACATGGTACATCTTGTCAAAGGAATTACATCTTACACTAGATGGACAGAAACCATGAAGCATGTTGGTATCCTTTTTGAACACCTTCCCGTGGGGTTCCTCCTCACTGTCACATGTTGATCTCACGGTAGAAAATATATCAGACGTTACCATCACTTATTTGCAAGAATAAGCCTAATTAAAATGCCATCAGATATGCCAAGCAATGATGATTTAATAGTTAATAGTGATGAATAGAGTGTTAGCGCCAATCCTATGGACAACAGAGAATTTTCTGATCAAAATGTAGAAGTTTAATAAAAATACTCAAGTCGAATGATTCTCTTGAAATCATAATACAAAACTACAAGTGTTTTTTCTCTTCAATCCTGTCTCACTGCCTTCTCTCTCAAGAACCTCCTGAAAATGGGGTTATAACCTTAAAGATTATACCCCAAAGTATCCTTCAATGACCCTGCACGGCCGAGGGCTGCAACAGAATCTTCATTGCAGGCTTGCAGCCTAAGGGTGGGAGCCGGGATGGGGTGCTACAAGTGTCCTTTCAGTATATCTTTTTGAATTTCGACAAGAGATCTCCGGAGTTAGATATACATTGGGCTGCTTTAGCATCCTATCATGGTCGCTGCAGCACCCTTGGCTGGAACTGTGTTATCTTGTTATTTTGTTCATTGTTTTTTGCTCATCTTTCTCAGTTTCTCTTCTCCTTAGAATCTGTACACAACAAAAAGTGGTACCATATATCTTAGAATGTATCAATAAACTAAGATAATGGGAATCCAAAGGAACTTATTTATAGGTAAAAGAATCTGCTGATTAATGTATATTTGTGAATTCCTGGTGGCTTTTTTGACTGCTTTTACTAGGCTGCTTTATGTTAAAATGAAAATTGGTTATGTCATGCATGAATGGGAATTAATTCTCCGCCACTAGTTGGTGGAAAGCCAAGTGCCCCCTCTATAGAAGAAGATTGTCTTTTGACTCTACAATGTTCAATGATTTGTGCATTGCAGTATCTTATAGTGCAATGCCTCTACAGTACTGGGATCTTATATCACTATGGTGACTCCTGAGCTAGGTATTCTATAGCAGGAGTAAATATAAAATCCATCTGTTAAATCCTCTTTACTTTTTTTAGCTTGGTTCGAAGGAGTTTAACAGGGAAATCTATCATTACTCAGGAAACTGTGGTGTGTGATGCCTCTCCTCTGGTGTTTAGATTCTCCATCTTTGTATCTGAAACAAATGGAATGTCTAAAATCTTGAACTTGTTCACCTGCTCAAATAAAGTTTACAGCATCTGAAGATTATAAGTTCCGACACATTACCTGTTATACCCTCCATCCCGAAATAAATGCAACCCAAGGACCATGCACACACATGCAGGAAAGAGTTGAATTTAGTGCAAATAAACGAAAGAGAAAGAAAAGAGAAAAAATGATAATGGGGTGTGAATGATAAGATGATATAAAGTGAATAGTAAGGATATATGGGTAATTTTGGCCCCAAAAGTTTCCATTTATGGTATGGTTGCAATTTTTGTGGGACGGACCAACTTCGAAAATTGTTAATTTTTTTTTGGAACGGAGGGAGCATACTATTTGCATCCTAGTTAGATTTTGCCATTTTTTATGTTTAGCTGTATAAAGATGCTGACCTTTTATTCTCTGATTTATCTCAGTATGTTCTCTTTAATTTCTCTAATGTTTCTCGTCCCTTGGTCTGCAGCACTACAGGGAAAGTCAGGAACCTGCCGTCGAAAAGCTGAAAGAGCCTGTTTTTGAGGAGATTAAAGATTCTGTATCTGCACGTTATGGTCTTAACTTTACCCGTCAAGATATCTCTTCCCTCTGGTTTCTTTGCAAACAGGTATTTTGTGAACAACTCTAGTAAACGGGCAAGAATGAATGAGCTTTCTCCTTTTGTTCTTTTCTTTCCTTCATTCCTTTTTCTTTCCTTAATTGAAGCATGACAGTAAGCGTTCAATGATAACAGGAAGCATCCTTGTTAGACTTGATTGATCAAGCTTGCAACCTCTTCAATCGCTTCGAGGTATGCATGTAAATGACAGTTGAAGGATATTTCAACTCTGTGGGTGTATGATGTAGTTGAGCAGAGTCTTCTAACTCTTGTTGTTTGCTTCGCATTTCTTACTATTTTTTTTTTGTCATTATCTCTTTGGTTCTCTGCTTTCTGTTCTCCACACATAGAATGCAAAAGCTAATAAGCTAATTTATAGAAATAGTTAAGATTGATTGTTGTAAGAACAGGTGGGTGTGAGTGTGAGAACAAAACATATTGTGGGAACAAGTATTGACTTGTGGGGTTAGTCGTCTGCCTATAAAGCCTAGGTCACTACTCTTCGACTTTCTATATTCTTTTGCATTCCATTCCAATTCTTTTGGGTTTTACACTCTTTTGTAGAAATCGATCCATATAAAACTCGAATCACCATCATGCAAGTTTTTTCCAATAATCAAAGGAAGTCCTTACTGCCAAAATAATTATAAAATGCAGTTTGAGGCTACAGGTGGTTGTAATTGCTTCAATCTACTGATTACTAGCGCATCTCTGATAATAGAACTAGAAGAGAGATCTTTTGATAGGTGCACCTGACATGGCATTTCCACGATTTTTTTTCTTGATACTTGAAGAGTACGCTCTTTGATGAAAGACTCATCATACTGGTACCAAGCTGTTCATTGAATTTGCGTTCAACCATTTTTTTTTTTGTACTGCACGAACCATTTTCCAAGCTTTTTATCTGAGTGAGATTAGGAAGTAGGGCTTTATTTTTACATAGTATATAGAGGTAGTTGGCAAATAAGCTTCTAGAACAGGAATCAGAATTCAGAACGAGTGTCATCGGATCAGAATGATTGAAGCGATGAGATTGTATAATGTTAACTATATTTTCCCTGATTTATGAACAATAATGTTGACTTGTATTGACCCCATGAATGATTTTTTACAAGATAAAAGAAAAGCATGTTGTCAACCCCTCATCGTGGCACAGGTTTTTCTTTGTGTTTGTTTTTCTGATTTTATCTATTTTTTTTGTGGTTTACATCGTTCATCATGGTCCAGATTGAGAATGCATTGTCTGAAATTCAGGGAATTGCTTATTTCCCCAATTATTAGACTCTGCCAGTTACTGGTGTATTTTTTTGTCTTCGTATCAGGTTCAGATCTTCTTAATCTATGCAAGAAGTAGAGATCAGAACATTTCAATTTCTATCCAACTTAGAATTAAATGAAAGCTCAGTATCATGAGAAGAATTTCGATTGAGAAAGAAACAATTTTAGTTGTTGGATCTGAGAGTGTTGGATTTGGATTCCTTTGAGTTGCATAAGCATCAACTCTCCCATTGATTATCAGCAATTATGGAGTTTAGTAGTTGAAAGACGTGTGTGGTTTTTGTAAATCAGATGTTTCCGTGCTAATATATTCTATACATTATTTCTGGTCATTAGCTCCATGATCTTTATTTCTCTTTATTTGCTTGTCAATACAAGTTATGTATCGTTTAACTCAATAGTTTCTTGTCTAGATCGAATTGTTGGAATGGACAGATGACTTGGAGGGTTTTGTATTAAAAGGATATGGTAATTCAGTTAACTATCGCATGGGGGTGCCTTTGCTTGAAGCTGTTCTCCAGTCCATGGAGCTAGCAGTGCGAGCTCATCAAGGTAGCATAAAACTAACCGTCCTGTATTATGTTATGCAGTTTATGCTTCTTGTGTAAGCTTTCCAAGTAGAGTTATTTTAGAGTTCTATGTTGTCAGGTATTTTTATTTTTATTTTCCTAAGATGTAGGAACTGATTATGCCTGTACTCAGGTGGCAAGCAGGGCCCCATTTCTTTAACTCTATTTCTGGCCTATGGTTCACTCTAGATATCTGTTGGATTTCCCTTTCAGTTATAGGGATGATTCAATGTATCATTTTGTGCTTATACAAGACTAAATGCTTTGCTCGTAGACATACAAAACATATAGTTGTCGAGGTGATTGTTTAAAATAACGAGGAATTAATTTTTGGAGGTGATTGTTTAAAGTAACGAGGAATTAATTTTTGGTTAGCAGTAAAGTTTCCTTGTAAGAGTAGTGTGCTATCTGTGTGTCTTTGTGTAGAAGGGCATCCTCGTGGTGGCTTTGAAAAGGCAAGGCTTCTGTTTGCTCATGCAGAAACGATAGTTCCGTTCTCATGTCTCCTTGGGCTCTTTCTTGATGGAGCAGGTAATAAGTTGCTTCTGAGTGTCTTGCTAATTTTCAATATCCCGTTGCTGCATGCATAATTTGAGGAGAACAACAAACTGCAAGATTAACCTGCGACTAAATTTTCTATTTTTAATGAGCGTCTTTGGAATGTTACAGAATTTGAGATGATACGGCGAGAAGAGCGACTGGGACTGCCTCCAAAGCCTCCCCAGAAAAGACGTTGGAAGGGAAGTACAGTGGCTCCATTTGCAGGGAACAACATGCTAGTGCTCTATAGTTGTCCAGCTAACAGCTCCAGCAACTACTATGTTCGTGTTTTGCATAACGAGCATCCAATACCTTTGCCGGTAATGATTTTATCCATTCTGCAACGTATGGTTTATACTTTGATGTATACTATTCACTTCTCAACAACAGTGGTTTTCTTTTTCTAAATGATATATAATTCACTTCTTTCCAATTGGCCAGTTTGATTCTATATGTATGTTGCAGGTTTTAACAGAAATTTACTCATACTTGTACTGTGATAGTCATTCACTCCCTCCATGTCTCATGTTGTTATTTTTCTTTGTGCTTCTCTTGAGTCAAAATCAAAGTTCTTTGCTGTTCTCTATCCTGCACTCTTCGACTATCATCTACTGAGATTGATATCTCTTGATGCCCCTCAGATTTCCTGACATCGCTTATTTTTTTTTTTACTCGGTATTATTTTCTTTCATGAACAGGGTTGTGATAATTCCGATTTTTGCCCATTCGAAGTTTTCAAGGTAAGTTCGTTGTATTCCATGTTTTTCTTGGAAGACCAAATGATTCATTTTCAACACTAGGTGGTTTTGAAAACCTTGTCTCTGCTCTGCAGGAAAGAATTGTGAAGCCTCATCTGAAGCATGATTATAACACTCTTTGTAATATGAAAGAGGTTCAACATGAGACGGATCCCAAACCTGGATGGTTATCATCGTTATTCAATAGGGTTTTCGCTGGTGAATCGCAGGGAGTTGAGCTTTAGCTGCCGTTTCTCAAACAAGTTTGTGTGGAGCTCGTGCTGGGGCTAACATATCCACGTGGCAGGTTGCCCGCGGTGGAGGATGAATTGCAGGAATGCAATGAGAAGATATCTGCGAGGGTGGATCGGAAGGAAAACTCTCCTCAAATGGTGGCAGCCGGTTGTCTGCTTATCAGAATTGAGTCAAAGGAGTCATCGGTAGCAGCTGTTTCGCTGTGTTCAACACTTCGAATAAATGTTGCCGGTATCATGCTACCAGGCTGTCTGTGGAAGCGGGGGTTATCTGGATTATTGGTCATGGTACTATGTTATAAGTTCGAGTGTCTATAGGAACACGCACAGCTGCACCATAAGCTTATCTTCTATTGTTTAACCTTGCTTATCTACTGTACAATATCTGCTATATGATCGAAAGTAGAATGTTGATTGATTCATGAATTAAGGATCGATAACTGATCCGATCCCCTATAGCCTTGAGCAACGTTGTAGAATCAGATCCTGAAAGTAGTGAAGTTGTGTTTGGATTGATGAAATGATGTAAGGAAAGCGGCATCGAGTAAATGACTGTTGGAATGATGGTGGATAAGTTATTTTATACTTTGACTATTTTGTAGACCCGCGTGTCGTTCGGATCTCTGTTTATTTTGGTCGAATAGACGATAATGATAGCTTCATCAAAAGAGAAAAATATATATTGATAATTTATTGATGTTTTTAATTTGGTCAGATTCTTAGTCTTAAAACGCCTCCACCCGTTTACGGTCGTGGATGAATTTAAATACACAGCAAATATCAACGGCAACAGTTTAACCATCAACGTGGGCTCTCGTCACATCAGATACTACTCTCCTCTCGCTTCTCCCCCCGCGCCTCTCCTCTCCTCTCCTTTCCGCATCAGGCCAAACGGGGGAGGCTCGTCAATCGATCGCGAACAAAGTCGGTGGCAATGGTACGCAATCAATCTCTCGATCCGAATTCATTTATCTAATTACGCTTCGCTGTTCAATCTATGTGATTTCGTTGAGATTGGGGATTTCTTTTCCTCTCACTACCCAAACCCTAAATCGAAGAAATTTCTCAAGCGTTGATATAGGATGGTGGTGAATTTGTATGAAAAACTTGGCAAATATATTTTTTATGTATTGGGCGACATGTCTTGGTTCATTGCGATCTTGTCTGGGTAGCTGGAAACTTGTGTTTGGTGGTTTGAAGAGTTTAGGATGTAGTTTTGATCGCTAGTTGAGGATCGTTACTTCCTTTTTCCTGTGCCTGGAATTTTCGATCGGAAATACGTATGCGGCTGTTGGATTTGACCTTGTTTTCCGGCATGGGATCCAGTTAAACATAAGAAGCTTATTGAGTGGGAAGATGGAGTGATATGTGTTGGTAAAAATTGATATCGCCCATGCATTGTGTTGCCTTCTATCTTATTTGTACTATAGTGTCATCTATTCTTGATGATAAGGAATCATTCCTAGTTTATATTGCATATACTACGACTTGCTTATTGTGGTCATTACATATTTAGCGATTGGTCCTAGGAAGGATCTGCTTGATATGACTTATGAGGTGTTGCTTTATGGTTGTCGTGTATGTTTATTAGTAAGACGTGAGATCCTTCGTGTATGGTGAATTCACTTTTATAACAAAAATGATCACTTTATCAATTTTTGCCTTTGAAGTTCCTCCGTTTGATGGTGATTGTGATAACGGATAATAAGGCATAGATTACATGGTTCAAGATTTGTAGGGGGATGTATGGAGTTTGTGACATACTTCTCATTCTGTTGTGAAAACAAGGCGATCATGCGCTCAAGAGGTGTCATAGTCTTGTCTTACTTCTAGGAGCAAGGCGCCCACCTTGACGTTGTCTTGGATACCTGCTTATCATCTTGGCTGCCACCAGGTACCTTTGTAAGTAGGACAGTCCCATTGAAAATAGAGACTGAATCTTGTTCTTTAGAAAGGATAAGTATTTAGCTGCAGGT
Source organism: Drosera capensis (assembly GCA_001925005.1). Taxonomy (NCBI): domain Eukaryota; kingdom Viridiplantae; phylum Streptophyta; class Magnoliopsida; order Caryophyllales; family Droseraceae; genus Drosera; species Drosera capensis. The sequence goes on along the minus strand of LIEC01012159.1, from coordinate 77,928 downwards.
TGTTAAAATTGAGAATTTGAAATCTGAATCAGTTGTATATTTAGAGGACTAGATGTTTTTGGAAACGAGAGTCTCAGTTGTGTATGGAACTTACTTGGTGGTTGGATCTACGACTGCTTAGCTTGATTTCCCCATTCTTGGGCATATCGACTTTATCTTATCGTCTTGCTTTGTTTTATCTGCTCAGGATATCACCTAGACATGATAGGAGTTAGGACTCCTCAGCTCGCGTTTTCGCCGTCATAGTTGTGGTTTCTTGAGCGCGTTGCTTTGCTTGGCAAATTGATTGTGTTAAGTATGATGATGAGTGAATTCTAATGTGCTCTTTTGATTGCTTGTTGGCTTGTCCACTGGTGTAAGTTCCATACGATGTAGACTCCTTAATAAGCACGTTTATCTGATCCAATTTAGGTTATGTGCATATGTTTGGTCTGCATTATGTAGATGCCTTGAAGTAGCTTCTGCAATTGCACGGTCTGCATGAGTTTATTTTTTTTCCCCGTGTTTTGTGGTAGGTGTAGAACAACTTACATGGATTTCACTCTCACAGGGCTAGGAAGTGGTGAATATTCGATAGTTCTAATGTGAATTTGAGTTTTTAAGACGAAAGGATCGCATATGATTTTGAGAATCATGTTACTACTATTTTTTTTATTTTTTTTTTACATCATTTCTTTCCATTGTGTTTTTGCCTCAAAGCTTGGGAGTATGCATTAACTTGAGCCCTTTGTCTTTAAACGTCCCCTTTGATAGGCACCCTTCAAGGGGTTTCTACAAATGCAAAGAGCAGACCTAGTTCGGCACTACAGTGACCAGTTGTCTACAGGCTATACTAGATTGTTCAGCACCCAGTCCCCTCCTACTTCTGCGACCCCGCTGCCACAGCCACAGGCACCCCCACCTCCCCCTCCTCCTGAGAAGACTCACTTTGGTGACCTGAAAGATGAGGACCGAATTTTCACAAATTTGTATGGATTACATGATCCTTTTCTTAAAGGAGCCATGAAGCGTGGTGACTGGTACAGAACTAAAGACTTGATTCTCAAGGGCACAGATTGGATTGTAAATGAGGTCAAGAAGTCTGGCCTACGTGGACGTGGTGGTGCTGGTTTCCCATCTGGCCTGAAATGGTCCTTCATGCCTAAAGTATCTGATGGTCGTCCATCCTATCTTGTTGTAAATGCTGATGAAAGTGAGCCTGGTACATGTAAAGACAGGGAAATCATGCGTCATGATCCACACAAACTTCTGGAGGGTTGCCTTATCGCAGGTGTAGGAATGCGAGCTCGTGCTGCATATATTTATATCAGAGGTGAATATGTTAACGAGCGTCTTAACCTTGAGAAAGCTAGAAAAGAAGCATATGAAGCTGGTTTTCTGGGGAAAAATGCTTGTGGATCTGGCTATGACTTTGATGTGCATATTCACTATGGTGCTGGTGCATACATCTGTGGTGAGGAGACAGCACTTCTAGAGAGCCTCGAAGGCAAGCAAGGGAAACCACGATTGAAGCCACCATTCCCTGCTAATGCTGGCCTTTATGGGTGTCCTACAACTGTCACCAATGTGGAAACTGTTGCTGTTTCTCCCACAATCCTGAGGCGTGGCCCAGAGTGGTTCGCAAGTTTTGGCAGGAAAAATAATTCGGGAACAAAGTTATTCTGTGTATCTGGACACGTCAATAAGCCTTGCACAGTTGAAGAGGAAATGAGTATACCACTGAGGGAACTGATTGAAAAACACTGTGGTGGAGTAAGGGGTGGATGGGACAATTTACTCGCTGTCATACCAGGGGGATCTTCTGTTCCCCTCATAACCAAAGAAATATGCGATGATGTGTTGATGGATTATGATGCTCTCAAGGCAGTCCAGTCTGGTCTTGGTACTGCAGCCGTTATTGTGATGGATAAGTCTACTGATGTGGTCGATGCAATTGCAAGGCTTTCCTACTTCTACAAGCATGAAAGTTGTGGGCAGTGCACTCCTTGCAGGGAAGGCACAGGATGGTTGTGGATGATTATGGAGAGGTTAAAAGTAGGGAATGCAAAGTTGGAGGAAATCGATATGCTACAGGAGTTGACAAAGCAAATTGAGGGGCACACTATTTGTGCTTTAGGAGATGCTGCTGCTTGGCCAGTTCAAGGTCTCATTCGTCACTTCAGACCTGAGCTTGAAAGAAGGATCAGAGAGCGTGCAGAGAGAGAGTTGCTGGAGGCTGCAGCCTAATTTCATTTTAAACTGCAGGTTGCTGTTACTTCCTAGGCATTTTTGTTCTTTTTTTTACCCTCCTGTGGTGTGTTTCTTTTTCACCTGTTCATAATCATCTACCATTGTTTAATCAAGGAAATTTTAGTTCTTTTCTTTCTGTGGCATTTTATTCACCTGTTTCTTTTCTTTTTAGTTCTACAAGCTGAGATGCGCAGCATTCTTGGTTTCCATAAGGAAATTTTGTGGAACTGAACATACCCATGTGCTAATCAGGCTTTGCTAAGCCGAAATAGTTTTGATTAATTGTTTTGGGCTAGAACATCCACAAATGATATGAATTTCTTCTAATCTCTGGTGAAACTTGTTCTGTTCCCCCCCCCCCCTCTTCTTAAAAATAAAAGGGCAGTTCAAATATATTGCAATAAGCCTTTCTCTTTTGGTACTACGTAATGGTCCTTTGCAATGTCCATTGTTCTGTTCTTGATAATCTGTGCAAACAGATCTGTCATGGTTTCATCTCTTTGATGCAAGGGTTATCAAATGCGTAGTTTACTCAAGGTCATACTTCCGCTGGGGTTCAACGTCTGTTTGTTCTTCTCTTTGATCTGTATTTTTCTGGTCCTTCAACCAATAGTTATCATTTGCATAGTATGCTGTCAACGCATTATTTGTTTTCCTTTTACTCCTCGTTGGTTCTCCACTATAGAGGAGTCAATATTGTTCTATTTCAGATTGGTGATGCCAGAGTCTCTGACCAGGCTTGTCGTGACTTGCCAGGTACTGTGGAACAAACGAGCAGAAGAAGATACTCCAAGTTGACAGTAACGGTTCATAGCTTAAGCACGTCGCTGCTGTTGGAGAAACTTATCTTCGGCGTGTATTGTTTATGCATGTAATGTATTTCATTGGGGGGATGACTCTAATTCCATCATGTTGAGGACGATGACGAGTCCTGAACGGGACCATTTTATGTATTGTTATGTTCTGTGCATTTGAAAACAAACCAGCCAAGATATGCTTTTCGCATGTTGATGCATTTTGCTTTGTGGTCAATTATCATGAACTATGTCTCCGTGGATACTTCATGTACTGGAAATAAGAATAAATGTAGATATATATGTAGTCTTTGCAGACCCTGATGAAGGTTGTGGCTGATCCATTTCGTGAAGGATGGTGTTGTCTTGTTTTGCAGTCGCTTTTGTTATCTCATAAAAGATTAAATTCCTGAGGAAGATGACGGGTCAATTATCATGGCAAGGTGCATCGGACAAAGTTATTTTCTAAACTGCTGTATTGGAAAAGGAAGTTTTGCCTGTGTTATGTTCTTCTCGTTGGTGTTTTACGAATAGGAGGGAAGGTTTGTTCGAGTTCTTGATGATGTCAAAACAATTTTTGCAGATCCCTTGCAATCGATTCAATCTTAGAGTTCTTGTACCTGATCAAAGGGATGACGTAATAAACCAAATAGAAGATGTTCATATCAACATATTCCCTTCACTCTCCCCATAGTCTCTGCCTGTCTGCCAATTTCAGACACTCCTTTGCCGTACAGGTACCATCAGCGATAGTCCTCCTCTCTTCCTCCTCCTTGTTTCATCCTCTCCACTGCAGGTTACGTCTGGGATCAATGCGCTCACTCTTTGCGAAAACCATCTCGTTACTAGTTTCCGTTTTTGGTGTTTTTTCACAACAGATTCGGACTCGTTGTTGTCACCTGCATTTTTGTTGTTTGGGGTTCGTTTTGTGCGTCCTTTCCCTTTCGCTTTTTGTTTTTTCTTGTTCTCCGGATTGGACCGTCGGCGTCGTTGCTTTTTGAGCGTTGGTTGATGAAATCATGCTTGCTTGTTGTCTCGTTTTTTCGTTTTGTCAGGCATGCCTTGTCACCGTTGGTTGATGTGTGCGTATTGTGCCTTTTAGTCTGTAATGGGATCCCATTCCTGAACTAGGGATTCTGGTTACATGGTGCTAGGGTTTCCATTTTGGAACATTTGGGAGAAATTAATCGGAGTGTGTTGATGATGACTCATCAGGAATCGACACTTCTGGTGTTATTGTGCAACTGATAGTCGATTCGATTGGGTGTCTTAGTCCGGGGGGCACAAGGCCTTGCATGATTCTTGGTTTAGTGTTTCTTGTGTCGTATCTTTGTGAGGAAATCGGGAAACAAATCTCCCTAGGCTGATTGAGTCTCCCTGTTATATGCAACAACGGAGGTTAGATTGAGTCTCCCTAGGCTGATTGAGAGATGCGAATAAACCTTGAGTCATCTAGATCTTCTGAACATGAAGTATTTCTAGCCGGAGATGCTGGATCACCAGCTACTATTTTTACTTGGGTGACCAACTTCCATATCCAAGTAATGCTGGTCCAGCATCACCTCCATGGCTCATCCTCCAAAATATGTTGTAGCCACAACATTCAAAGCTACAACAACGAAAAAATATTTCAATTTTTCGATTCCCTGTTCCTGAGATGCACCCTGCAGCACTATTGCTTTCTTATGTTATTTAGGTGTACATATAACTCTAATGTAGAAATCGCTGTTAGTTTCTCGAGGCATATATGATGTTTATTTAGGTCATTCTTCTAACTTTTAGAATGCTTTGTATATAGGTAAGTCCTTCAACTTCTTTCTCCAGCTGTGGCAAAGTGGACGAATTTGTTCGGATGGGATTTTCTCGAAGTATTGTGGTTAAAGCAATTGAAGAAAATGGTTACTATACATCTATAACTTCAGTAGGCCTCTCTTTGTTCTGCTTGACACTCTTATCTTGTGTATTGGGATATTACATGTTTCTTATGAGCTAAAACCATGTAGGAGAGGAGAACACACAAGCTATCTTGGATGCTCTTCTGACATATACGGCAAAGCTCCCTTTGTCTCTCCCTTTCTCTCTATTTTTTTGGTTGATGCATGGGCATCAAAAAGCTTGGTTGGCCTGTTGTTTTTGGTCCTTGCGTTACATCAGGCGAATTTCCGGGTCGCTGATTGTCATCTTGATAAGAGTTACGATGTTATGGAGCTTCAGTTTTTAATAGTTATTTGAAGGCTCCATTTCTCTTGATCTCATACTAATGTAAGATATATTGTAATGGCCTCGCAAATGATCTCTGCATTTTGCCGAAAGCGATTTGAGTTCCCGAGCTGCTTGGAAATTGAGACCGGTCTAGGCAACATGTATGGTACATTATCTTTTGGTTAGTTTAACCGAGAGTATCAGAAGAGGTTTTCATCGGTAGATAGTTTAAATTAGTATACATTTATAAGCCAGACATTTATATACAAAACAGTCACGCATAAAGGTGGGAAGGAGCTCCCTTTTTGTACATGAATTAGCTTGTAAGCATGATTTCATGATGAAGAAAAAAAGTTGACCACAACAACATCCACTGCTGCTACGAATACCACTTTGGCGACTAACCAATGTATGTAGATGTAGCTTTAACGCAGATTAAACTGAATCATAAAGCAGCTGAACTAGCTTAACTGGTTTATTTGATTTAGCTTTGTTTTTAAAAAGAAAATCCCGAAAGATTTTGTTTTGACCAACCGAATAACTTTGATTAGTTTTGTTGTGCACTACTCTTCTAAAAATCCTAAAAATCATGGTGTACATGATGCCGTGAGTTATTCAAAAGCTAAAGACGATGGCGCATAGCTAGTCGCCTCGGACGAGTACGATACGTTAATAGGAGAAACCTTGGCGCATAGCTAGTCGCCTCGGACGAGTACGATACGTTAATAGGAGAAACCTTGCAAGTTACTTAATATGGATCTTTGATGGCGTTTTTCTCCTTTATAAGTTGAAATATTCTACACTACACACTATTCGTTTCGGACTCCATGTTGTTACACTGATCTTCGAGCTAGTAGATTAGTACCCACTATAAATCTGAAGGTCTATCTGCATTATCCAACAATCTGTTCCACGGAACCTTGACCCATTTATGGACCCCCTACACCATAACTATTGTAGGTGGTATGGGTGAAAATATGGATACCAGCAGCATCTTTCAACATCTGCACCTAAAATTAATTATTACTACGATGATGCATTCAGGTATAAAAGTAGTCATCTCAAATATGAATCATTTGCGATCTCGCAATACACACGCTTATTTAAAAAGAGGCGACAAAAATTGCGAAGCCCTTTTTCCTTGTTAATGCTGGTGTGGCCGTGTAGGTGAGTCAATTCAATGTTGGCACTTGGGACTGATTTCATAGTTGGATGCCAGCCATGGGCTCTTGTCGCTTGATTATCACAACTACAACTACTTCCTTCGTTCAAAAAAGTTACATTTTTTGTTTGATGCGTGGAATGAATAAATAATATTTTTTATAAATTTATAATGAAACATCGTATATCTAACGAACTACAACACTGCATCAAAATAACATTCGTATCATATTATTTACTAATGAAAAATAATATATCGAAATACATAATGAATAATACAGCTACTGCATCCTTCAATTCCTTAGAAGTAAATGGAGACTAGTTGCCAAATTTTGCATATACTGTTTGTTCAAGCAATGAAATGGATATATATTTGAAGCATGGCAAAAAGTGCAAAACAAATGCAGATCAACTTGGGGTTTGATCTCTACATGATAACCCCAAGTTCTCTACTGATCTCTATGGAACCTAGACCGTGTCAACTATAAAAACATAAGCAAGAATTTGACCCATATCAAGAAATCTTAACGAATTCCACACTCTTAAAATCGCATAATTTAAGTCGACGTAGACAGCACTCAACATCATATGAACAAATTCCTTCGCATAGTCCTTAATAATGATTACTAAAATATAACATCGAATGTTTGTGTTGAAAATGATTGTCCTCTTTCATTATTTTATATGCTCATTTGAGTTGCTCTCACAAGCAAGCAACAAGAAAAGTAACAATCGAGCAACCACCTAAAACAAAACTACAAGAGCAAGCATATCCTCACTCCCCACCATGCACCTACTAGGCCATAACAGAATTCGAATTCTCTCTTTCTCTCAAACACACCAAACAAACACTCTTTGCTTTCCTTCTACTCCCGATCCCTAATAAATTCTCTCCTCCTTTTGGGCGCCAAGTGGTGCCCACCTCAAAATAATTCGCATATGAAAATGTAAACAATATAGAAATGTTTAATATATAGCGTATGGAGGACTGAAAATAATTTAAAATATCCATAAAAACGTCATAAACGTTATCATTTCTCGAGAACCCCATCTTTAGAAATGATTTTATATAAAATATGACGATCAAAATTAGATTCATTATAACATTCGAATCTTAAAAAATAAAATAAATAAATCAAAAGGTTTAAAGTAATCCATAAATTTGTTATTATCATTTTTAAATGCGTGTGTGATGATCAAATTTAGCAAACACAACAAGATACATCTTTGGTATAATTATTGTCCTTAATTTTCAAACGAAAACAAAAAATTAAAAACTTTGAAAATTGATTTTTTATTTTTATTTCTTGTTTGGTTAAATTTTGATATTTAAGATTCTTTTCATAAAAAAAAACAAATCAATTTATTTATTTAAAATAATTTTAATTTTAATTATTGATTGTCTATTTTTGTTTGTGAATTTGAGCAAGAATGCGAAATAGTCCTTGATTTTCTCAAAAAATAGCTCATCACTCTAAGCACATTATAACCTTTTCCTCAGATCTTATCAACCACGAATTATTTGTTGATGTGTAGGTTCACTTTGCTCAAGCACTGTGCACCAAAAGAGACTGAAAGTCAATAAAAAGAAAACCTGCCCCGTATTAATATCATAGTCATCTTCTCCCCCGCACCATCCGCCATTGATGCCCAGACATGAAGAACCTGCATCTCCAACCCAACAACCTCAACTCACTACTCTTCCTATTCTCCCTCACTCTCCTCTCCATCACCCCATCACTCTCCCTCACCTCAGACGGCCTCTCCCTCCTCTCCCTCAAATCCGCCGTCGACCCCTCCCCTGCCGCCGTCTCCTTCTTCTCCACCTGGAACGAAAACGACACAACGCCGTGTCAATGGTCCGGCATTTCCTGCGCCAACATATCCGGTTACTCCGACCCCCGCGTCGTCGGCATCGCCGTCTCCGGGAAGAACTTCCGCGGCTACATCCCCTCGGAGCTCGGGTCCCTCGTCTTCCTCCGCCGCCTCAACCTCCACGGCAATAGCTTCCACGGCTCGTTGCCGGCCCAACTGTTCAATGCCACTTCTCTGCATAGCATTTTTCTCTACGGAAACAACCTCTCGGGTCCTCTGCCGTCGTCCGTGTGTCATCTCCCTCGGCTGCAGAACCTCGACTTGTCGGGGAACTCGTTCTCGGGGCCGATAATGAAGGATCTCGGGAACTGCCGCCAGCTCCAGCGGCTGATCCTGGCTGCAAATAGGTTCTCCGGTTCGATTCCGGCGGGGATTTGGTCGGAGCTGACCGACTTGATTCAACTCGACCTGTCACGTAACCAGCTCACTGGTCCCATTCCAGAGGATCTCGGGGAACTGCAGTCGCTATCCGGGACACTGAACTTATCGTTCAATCAGCTTTCCGGGCAGATACCGAAGTCCCTCGGGAATCTGCCCATGACGGTGAGTTTCGATTTCCGGAACAATAACCTCAGCGGCGAGGTCCCACAGACGGGGTCCTTCGCCAGCCAAGGTCCGACCGCGTTCCTCAACAACCCTTTCCTGTGTGGCTTCCCTCTCCAGAGATCATGCCAGAAGCAGCATGATCCCACGGAGATGGCGCCGAGTCTGCAGGCAAACTCGACACGCCAGCAGGGCGAGGGATTCCAGAAGCGAGGAGGCCTGGATCCCGGGATCATCGTCCTGGTATCGGCCGCTGATGCCGCTGTAGTCGCATTCATTGGTCTGATTGTAGTGTACATATACTGGAAGAGGAAGGACGATGGTAACAGCTGTAGTTGTACCGGAAAGACGAAGTTGGGAGGGAATCATGAGGGAGCCGGAAAATCTCTCTGCCTCTGTTTTAGAAGCGGGTTTGATGATTCGGGGGCGGATTCGGATAAGACGAGCGCTGGCGGCGGCGGTGGAGGTGGTGGAGGTGGAGGTGGCGCCGGAGGTGGTGGTGCGGAGGGGGAGCTGGTGGCGGTGGACAAGGGGTTTCACTGTGAGCTGGATGAGCTGTTGAGGGCTTCGGCGTATGTGTTGGGGAAGAGCGGGCTTGGGATCGTGTATAAGGTTGTGCTGGGGAACGGGATTCCGGTGGCAGTAAGGCGGCTGGGCGAGGGCGGCGAGCAGCGGTATAGGGAGTTCGCGGCGGAGATTCAGGCGATCGGGAAGGTCCGGCATCCGAATATAGTGAGGCTGAGGGCGTATTATTGGGCGCCTGATGAGAAGCTCCTTGTTTCCGATTATGTCTCAAATGGCAATCTCGCTACTGCTCTTCGAGGTCAGTTTAATTAATCTTATTGACAGTTTCGTATCTTTTGTGTTAGTGTATTGGAAAAGTTAAATGGGATCCAATGAGTCAACTTAGTGATCAAGTTTGTAACAAATTGCTAATGCCTGAGTTACTTTGGATGGTTGGCTTATCCTGAATTTCAGTATATTAAATGAGTTAAATGGGATCTGAAGACACAAAACTCGTGTTATCTGGAGATACATTTACAATTTTTCTAAATGATCGAGTCAGTCATCATGTTTGATTACTGGGTTGGAATATTGTCATGCTAATTTACTTTGAAATCTTGTTAGATAGTGAGTTTTGAATTCAGGTCAGTGAAGAATAAGCTGGTTTGTATCTGGTATATATATCTAGAGATCTGTTCTATTTTGTTTATCATATCCCTTCTGAATTTCTGAACCTGAAAGTTCAGAAGCATAGTCAATGGTTGCCTATCTTTCCCCTGGATCCTACCACGCCTCTCCAAAAACAGAGAATAAATTCAACTTGTGCTCAATCTGATAAATTTGATGGTTTTTTCTTTTATCCGGGGATAAATTTAAAAACTTTATCACTCCATCTAAACTGTTATATTAATGTAAAATAATTTATGTACATGATAGATTGGTGACCGATCACCTCGATTTGTAAGGACGAGCTTGACCTATATATATATATATATATATATATATATAAAAAAGCATTTATATAAGATGTCTTGGTTATGAGTTTAATTCTTACCTAAACGAAAGTCTTTTAACGCTTCAAACTGATTGTGTTGAGTTGAGTGGAGTTCTGGCCTGAAAACTGATCAAGGAGTGATCCCGAAGACAGCTTTTGATAGTTGAAAGTGTCTTTCAAGTGACGTTAACTTTTAAGGAGTTGGATTTATTTATAGAGGGATCATATTCATGCCCCAAAAGTACTGCAGGGGTGGATTTGAATCAAAGAATCAAATTATTGGATGTGGGGTTGGAGTGTTAAAAATATGATATGTTGCCTGCTACAGCAAAGGACCTGAATTGGAGGTGGGTTAGTTGCTCCATCTATAGCAATCTAATCAATCGCTTTATGCTTCCCTTAGCAATCACATGTTATCCTACATTCCTATGCCAACTACAAGCAACGGAGCAGAAAATGACAGTCTCACATCAACCCTATATAAATAATAAAAATAAATTCAATGAAAGGAAAAAATTATCTGTTCTGGCACTTCACCCATATGACAGGTAACTGTGACCCTGGAAAAGCCTGTTATGAAAGCCCATGCATGAGCTTTCAAGGATCATGGTTTCTTTTCACTTGTCTTTCTCAATGAGTATGGATGATACAGCTGTAACTATATCACTTAAGTGATTGACATATCTTTAAACAGACCTTGTCACATTCATTAGAATGCCAACTAGAGACCAATTAAACCGACGCCTGCAACGGTTCAAAGCGAGCTTTACTGTTATCACCAACTTGTTACTGTGACTGGAACATGGGATCGATGGTATTATAGAAAGCATGCACGTATATATATGGATATGATATGATGTGCTTATATTATGCAGGGAGAGCAGGACAGACGACATCACCATTGGCTTGGGCAATCAGGCTGAAGATTGCGAAGGGAACGGCGTGGGGCCTTGCTTACCTTCACGAATGCAGTCCGAGGAAATTCGTCCACGGAGACATCAAGCCATCCAATATCCTCCTCGATCAAGACTTCCACCCTTACATCTCTGACTTCGGCCTTAACCGGTTGATCAACTTAGCAGGCAACAACGCTTCCTCCTCCTCTTCCGGTGGAGGCGGTTTCATCGGAGGTGCTCTTCCGTCCTATATCAAGTCAACACATACGGAGAAGTCAGATAAGTATCGCGCACCAGAGGCCAGACTACCTGGTAGCCGTCCCACACAAAAGTGGGACGTCTACGCCTTTGGAGTAGTCCTATTGGAACTGCTGACGGGGAAATCTCCCGAGCCGTCGTCTCCCACACCATCGACGTCATCCGAGATGTATGATCTGGTAAGGTGGGTTAGGAAGGGATTCGAAGAAGAAATTCCTTTGTCTGAAATGGTAGACCCTTTGCTCCTCCAGGAAGTGCATGCCAAGAAAGAGGTTCTTGCGGTGTTTCATTTGGCTCTGGCTTGTACGGAAGGTGACCCTGAGATTCGACCTGCGGCGAAGACTTTGTCTGAGAATCTAGAGAAGATCAGGATATGAAAACGCTTTTCGCCTTGGGTTCGATCGAGTAGTCCATGGAAGAAAATACATGTTTACAAGGACCAAGTACTCTATATACCTGCTGGCTGCTTCCATGTTCTTTTGGCACTCGATCGTTGTATGCTTTCTTCCTACACATATTTTTTTTTGGTCATGCTCCTGCGGACAGAGCTCGACTTCTTCTTACGCTGGACTTGTGATTCCAATCCGACATAACACTAAGTAATTCTGGAGCTCTGCCAATACCAGACGATGGAGCAAGCATCCTTGTAGGTAACTGTAGTTGTTACTTGATCAATTAGCTTTCACTATTATTGATAATTTGATATATTCTCATCAACTAAGATAATATATAGTTAACTAAAACTTGGTATTTGAACTACTACTAGACACTGGACCCTTGTCCCTGCTGATGCAAAATACAAGCAATGAACTTTTATCAATATTTTCTTGTATATCAATTTACAGTACTTGATTGAAAACATAATCCTCCGCACCAGTTTATTTTAAGGGGATCATGAAATGATAGTTTCGTATTGCTTCAAGTTTTCAACAGAAGTCTAAGATGCTTGTTAAAATCGGTCAGGGTGGTTCTTCGCTATTTGTGTCCATAGCTCGGTTACAATATAAAATCTAGTCCTGCTAATTTAGCTAGAGTGTTGGAGTGAATGTATTTAGAATCTCTTTTATTATCAAAATCTAAAATTTGTTGGAACATCGTTAATTATTATTATTAAAATCATTTTCAAAATGTAATATCATCTGAAAGTTTTAATTATTGAAAGTACTGCCCAAACCCACCCCACCCCCACGCTCAACCCCATACATACCGTCGCCTAGTTTCCCCTATTCCCACTCCTTTTTCAGTTCCTCTCACATAGTGTATTTTCGTATATCTTTTATAAAGATACGAAAAAATGTGTTTTTTTTTTCAAAAATTTTCATGAGATATCAATTAAAAAATTATTTTAAAAAAGATCCTAAAAAAACTTTATTCTCAAAAATATAATTTTTTTAAAAAAATTTGTTCATAACTGTATTTACTCACTCATTCCCTTCTATTCCATTACCTCTCCATATTCCTCACGTAAGCAGAAGACGAGGACAGGCACACACTTTCTTCTCCTCTCTCATCTCTGCTCCTAATCATTTGTATTTTCGCACGATTCGATTGATCGGGATTCTAATTTCGATTCATTGTTGTTCGATTTGTTTGGGAGAGATGGGGCTTGATTAGGGGATCTGGACTTGATGCGATCCGATTAAGGCTTCGTTTGATCTACTAAAGGAAAAGTGGATTTTTTTTTTTTTTTTGTTTAAGAGGTATGTGTATGATGTGGTGCTCATTTTGGTGTGGTTGTGGATTGTGGTATTTGCTACGTGGATTGTTGCTAATCGTTCTGGTTTGTGATTGATTTCGGATGTCATCGATGAAGAGACATGAGACTCGGTGTTTGTCAAGAGGAAGATCACCCTCGTTGTGAATCATCATCATCATCATCCACCATCACTTGTATCGTCTTCATCAATGATTTGATCATTTTTCTTTCTTTGTTGAAGATGTGTGAGGAGAATGATGATAAATATTTGTCTGAATAGTTTTAATACAAATTATAAAATAGTACGGCTTTCTTCACGAGTAATACATCTTGTTCAAGTATTTGTTCAAACATTGGTACGTCTGAGAATAATATGCATGAAACAAATCAATTTTGACGTATTAGATTTTATATAGATAAGAATTTTCATAAGCATATCAGATTTTGTATAGGCATAATATTTTTTTAAGACATACAAGATTTTTTGAAGTTGTATTAGTTGACTAGTATGCCTAAGACGAGTAGGCTTGAAACAAACGAATTTTGTATAAACATATTTTTTTTTTATAAACGTATTATTTTTTGTATCGACGAATTAGATTTTTATAAAGACGTATTGAGATTCATCAATTTACTTAATATTAAGACGTATTGACGACAAATGAAACTATTAAATAATGCAATGATTGATAATATTGTTTATAGTATGGGATGGAATGAGTATAATAAAATATAATACCAGTAATAGAATAAGAATATCAATAGACAAAACAAAATCATCACATCAATTTTAATGATAGGAAAAAACAGTCTTAAGGTGGTTCCTGCAGTCGAGGAAGGGTTCCAGCCAGTTTCACTTCCTGGTTTGACTAGCAATATGAAAGGCGGTTTCCCTGTGAAGTTGGAACGAAGGAGTAATATTGATTGATCATAATTCGACGTGAAAGATGTTGATCAATGATACTTGGTACTTCCCGGTAGTATATACTGATCAAACAAGGATGCTAGTCATAACTTATTATTCATTGTAAACAGAACATTTGTGTCGTTTACATGAGCATAAGAAAACATTATTCATTTTTTCAATCGATTTATTGCTTGAGTAGAAGGCAGTGCCTACAATATCCTGATCAAAGTTCCACTGCAAGTCCACCGAAACTATTGCCAAATTGAGCACGATATCGCACATCTGTACATGCCAGTGACATTACTGTAATAGCTAAGCCATCACACTATACAGAAAGAAAGAATAAGTCATAATGGCCTTCGAACTCGCAGTAATGCGTACTCGACAAATCTGAATTACTACATGAAAAATGTTAAATGCACTCTTTTTTATACTATTTCGATGTATTGATTGACTAAGAATAATCTAAGGCCATAGTTTCTAGATAACAAATCAAACAAAGAAAATCAGAAGTTCATCAACCCTTTTATATCAGTTACTTCCTTCACTGAAAACAACTTGGTTTGACCTTGATCAAATGCATTATAGAGCATCAGATATTCATTCATTCAGTCCAGACTATTCCACAAATATTACTGGCTGATCTATCAACGACAGGCCAATCGAATAATTCGACATTCATAATCAGCATCAAGGAGTAAAGATGATGAAATCCTGGAATCGTGCAGGACCCAAAAACAATAAGCCAAATGCTGGACATCATCAAATAGACGCTGATAAGCCAGACGGAAAATCAAGACTCAAAAAAGCTGGGAGCCAAAACATTTAACGTTGTCAAGTGTGACGGTAAAAGAAGATAACGGCATATCTGTAGCTGAACCAAACATGAAGCCCAGCCAACCACAATGCCCAATCTAGGTCGCTTCACCAGTGCACTATCATCCTAATCGTAAAAGTAGATAATTATTTAGCCATATTTATATGAAAGCTCGATAAATGCCAACGGAAATTTTCACGATACAAGATTGAATGAGAACATGTAATCAAAACTAACGTGTACCCGAACCGATTCACAACAGCATGAGTAAGCCTTTACAAACACCCACCCTCTTCCAGCAGTACACATTTATATCGTTCACCATCACATGAACTTGCACAATACAACATAAATTTCAAGCAACCAAAATGATCCTCAATGAAACAAAAACCAGAAAAACGAAATCAACAACGATATACATATTGGTAGCTGTAAGGCGTATTCCTTCAACGAACCAGAAACTAGTGACAATCATATAGCGAACTGAAGATCACCGGATTCGAGATTAGCTGCAATCTCATCGAGCTGTTTCTTGACGCTCATGTCGATGAAATTGGATCCAGTTTTCCCATACTTGATCGTGAGTCCGGCTAGCAAAGAATCATCGATCACGGTCTTCACCCGGATATTCTTGGCTCCAGTCAGCTGCTGAATCCCCTTAGCAATCTGCGCCAAATGCTGGTTCTCCAATTCCACCACCGACGACACCACCGCCACCTCGGTCCCCGTCAAATCATCATACAGCTGCTCGAACTCCTTCACCACATCCAAAACAATATCAATCCTATCCGCATCGATCAGAACCTTGAGGAAATTCACGGTCTGATCCTGCAGCCCGGCGCTCATCGCGATATCATCGATAAACGCGAGCTTCTGCTCGGCATCGAGAGTCGGATCGACGACAAGGTCGAAGACCTGCTCGTCGGAGAAGATCTTCTCCACCTTGCCCAAATCCTCACACGTGGCGTCCAGCGATTTGCCGGACTCGGCTAGCTCGAGGAGCGCGGTGGCGTAGCTTGCGGCGGCCGAGTCGCCCCCGGCGGCCCGGAGGGGCCCGCAGCCGCCACGCCTGGAGCGGGAATCGAGGACGACGCGGTTGGAGAAGGATGATGGGAGGAGAAGTCCGATGGAGCTGAATCGGACGGCGGAGGAGGAAGAGGGGGGTGGGGGTGAGGCCAGTGGTGGTGGTGGTGGTGATGATGAGAATGGTTTTGTTGAGGGACGGGATAGGAGGGATCTTTGGTATGCTGCCACCGGCGAATGCTGGAGAGTTGTCATTGTGGGATTTGGAAAGGGGAGGATTGAGAGAGTGGGGCGGAGAGAGGCTGAGAAGGGAGTTGAGGAACGGATAGTTGGAGTGATTGGATGATAGGTTTGTTGATGAGGAATGAGTGGTGGTGATTTGAATGGCAATCTGAAGATCGACGCTATTATAAGTGAACGGAGATCTTGTCTCTCTTTGGAAACCTTAGCATCAAGTTCCGCTCATTGTTAAATCATTAGAAATTTAAATCCTGATTGTGATTTTTATTTTGATAAAAAGAAAAAGGAAAAGGAAAAGAAAATAAAATGATCAATTTATTTTGTTCATCATGTTGTGAGTTTTGATAAGAAGAAAGGAAGGATTTTGAAAAAAAACAATATTGGTATAAATAAACATGCATCTTTTGCGATAAAAACTCAAGCAAAGACCTTACATTTTTTAAGTGTCTAAATCATTTTTACTTTAATGATTAGTGTCCATCAAAAAAAAATTCATTATAAATATCTTCATTTATTATAAAAAAATAATATATTATGAACTCGATCAAATTTTCATTTATTAGATTTAAACTGATTTAAACATCAGAATCGATCCTCTAGGATCACTATTTCAGATCCGATTAATCGGGTTTCTTATTTCTGATCAGTGTAAGTTTTTTGGATATGGAATACCAGACCCACTAAGTGCAATACCATCACATAGATACATGGACTCACGAACCGATCCAAAAACACAGTCACCAAAGTGGTCGTGATCAAACACAACAAACCTAGTGCAATAACCAATAAGAACGGTTGGATTAGCTCAATGCTCCATCCGCAGCACGAGACGGGGGGAGGGGGCTTGAATTTCGCTTTCAAAAAGGAATGAGGTTTGAATTTCGTTTTCGAAACAAGGAAGGAAAAACGTATTGGAAATCAGTAAGATAGGACATAGTAAGGATAAAGTATTTTTTCAATGAAAAAAGATAACTTGAGATATGCGGTATAAGAAGTTCTATTAGACTTTCTTTGTAAGTTTTAGTACGAGGGAATGTAAAATAAAATAGAATAAAAAAAGGAAAGTAGAGTATGTAATTTTTTTTTAATTTTTTTTGTAAGTTTAAGAGAAAAACTAAGATTATTTTACTTCTTATTATTTATAAATTAAAAAGATAAGTATAACAATAAAATTATGTATTTGCCCCTCAATTCTTTTGGGCCCATGCCATGTGAACATTTTGAACACGAAAAATCTAGACATTTCTGGAATTTGAAAAATAATTGTCCGGTCCATTTCACTTTCCTTCCAAAAACTCCCGATGTAGGAGGTTCAAGATTGGGGTTGAATTGTCTCCATTGTACTCATAGTCACTTTCGCTCACCTACGAAAAAAATTCTCACAAGTAAATCTAAATAAAGAAACATTCTTAAAAATCCCTTATCTTTTCTCCCCTCCAAATTTTGACTTACAAACAAGGTTTTGAAAAAGTCTTAATGATTTTTTAATGTAAAGGATAGTCAATAATATTTTAAGGGTTAAAAATAAGTTGAAATTCTATAATAAAAAACATAAGTTGAAATTCTATTAATGATTTTAAATTATTTACCCCTTCATTTTTTTTTGAAGGGCATAAGAATTTCCTTTAATTTTTTTTAAAAAAGAAATATTCCTTTCGATCAAAAAAATAAGATAAACGAAACTAAAATAAAATAAAATATTCCAAAAATGTTACCTTCAATGGCGTCGCCAATGGTAGTGCGGCTCCGGCTACGGAGGTGTTCTTGGCCGGATACAATGACCGTCGATGACGACCATTGCCTGATCACGGAGCCAGTGTTTCCTTCGCCGTATAACATGTCGTTAGGGTTTCCTCTTCTTCCTCACTATGCCTCAGAGCCAGTTTCCTCGTTGGACTCATTGTGCAGGTGAGCCCACGATGCCGTGATTCGATTCAATCTTTATTGTTGATTCAAGTGTGTGAAGTTAGGGTTTGTTTATAACGTAGCACTTTGATGCCAAGAATTTGTGATCGTAAATTCAGGGAACAAGGTTTAGGGTTAGACAGTTTGGTATGTTCTAGGAGCCGCTAGACTCGGGGAGATGTTGATACTTGTATAGGGGGAAATAACATTAAACCCCCCCCCCCCCCCCTCTCTACTTGCATTGATTTTCATGAAATCCTCTGAACTTCGATTTACATGTTCTACTAAACACAGTAACTTAGAAAAGATCTTTTCCTACAGACTTCTCACTAGTAGCAAGTAGCAACTAAATCACCCTTCTCGATTGAACCCTCCGGGCTGATTTTGTGTGAATGAAACTATGCATCCATTTGTTTTGCGTTCGTTAATGATTATCCATCCGTGTAGTTCCTAAAGAAACGTTCCGTCGTTTATGCAGTTGTCTCCTGTTAGAGATTTAAGCTCTAAAGTTGGAACTTCCCCTGAAATTGAAACAGCTCTTGGAAAGACTTCTTATTATTATTCAAGGCGCAGGCAATGCCATATATTCTTGTAGTAAGCAGCTCTTGGAAAGACTTCTACACTATGAGATGCCGCCTTCGACTAACCCCCTAGGAGAAGGTTTGTCAACAGAACTTTTGCGTCTTGCACTTCTTATCGTGGCTGTTGGGAAGTGCTGTTCCACAGAATTTTCGTTTGTTCATGTCGCTCTAGCATTGTTTGTTTACAGCCTGTCCGTGCTGTTTCTGGTCTAGAAGTTCATATTTTCTGCTAAGCCCTATTGGTTGATCATTTGTCAAATTGTGCCGTTTTGTAACAATTTGCGGCTACTCTTCTTCTTCTTCTTTTCCGCCTTGATGGCTTATACATCTAGGCACATCTGATACCCACCGTTACGCTCTTTTCTTGTAGTATGTTAACAGTAAAACCTGGGCACAATCTTACAACTATAAATTATAGTGACCAACCAATGTGGAAACTGTTGTCTAAAAGTATTTTAAAGATTATTTGAGTTCGAGTTATAAATTCGCCATTCTAGTTTATAGTGTATAAAAATTGAGTAATCATGTTGATGCAAGATAACTTCATGGATACAAACATGCAATATCCAAGAAGATGTGCCAGACTACTCAGGCCATATCATGACGAAAAGAGATGCCATTGAATGATATTATCAGTATAAATTTCCATTGATTTCTAATTGAGAAAGCAGGCTACAGACCTCTAGACTCTAGTATCCACAAGCTATCACTTACAGGTGATGATAGAAAAACTGATGCATGAGTTTTGAGCTTGAGCAAAGCTGGAATGCGAAAAAAGTACTTCATGTAAAAAAAGACTCAAAAATAGAAAATTTGTAAGCAGGGAAACAAAAGGTAACGTCGTGGATAAGTGGTGATTCTCGTTTCCGCTTAGTATTGAAAGCTGGTGTTGACTAATTTTTCCTCCTAGCCATGGAAGTTGGATTCCCCTCGAAGAGCTCTTCGATGACTGTCTCTATATCTTCAGGCTGATACTTGATATACTTCTCAGCCTGCCTTCCTGGGGTGAAGTGCTGACCAAACCTCGCCACAAATGACCGGTAAGCTGGGATCATAACGGCTGAAATGGACACTCTGAGCTCAGACTGAAGCTGCTCGTCGCTCACCACCCAAGTGCTCTGTGTCTTGTGGATATCATCAAACAGCTGATTGAAACTCTTGAACCTTTCCTTCAATATTGGCTTATGCACCTTACCGTTCACTTGCAGGCCCTCATGGCTTAAACATTGCAGCACCTTACTCCAGTTTTCGCGCTGGTAGTTCTTGTGGAACGTTCTCAGCTCTGATGATCTCTTTCTTCTCCAGCTATCCCCTACCAGTGCATGCATCTCCGTTGACTCCTTGATCTTTTGAAGAATGTATCTCCCATTATTCATCAGAAATATGTACCTGAGGGATGCATCCTTGTAGAGCTTTGACTTTGCCTCGAGATTTGCATCTAGCAAGTCCATCACTGACATCAATTGAGCTGCAAATTCCGTCACCTTTCCAGCCTGATTGCTCTTTTCATTGTCGTTGTTGTTCCTGTCTGGTATATCTTTGTCAGACTGAGGTTCCGAATACTCATTGGACTGATCAGGTTTCTGGTGGTGGGAGAAAACCTGTTCAAGTGCATCCTTGAAATCGCATGCGTAATGTAAATAGTTCATGGTGTAGCGAGTCAGGGGATGGACTGCTCCACTTGGGACCGGATTCCTTGCGACATCGCTCCTGATCGAGTTCTCCAAGTCAGAGAATATGCCCACAGCTGCTTCTCCAAGGCGGTGCCTCACAGTTGAGATCTCTCCCCTTATCTCATTAGCACATTCCTTCGAGTAAAATGAATCATCAAACACTGATATCAACTCTGTGAGGGTTTCATAGATGTCAAGCATCTTAAAGAGCCTCTCAGCTGAGTGCTTAGTCGTGGCAATAGCCTCCGCGAAATTGAGGAATAGTATGATCACAGCCCTGGCCAGGTTGATGCTGATGCCTTGGCCAATGGAAGGATGATTTGAGAATACAGAAGCACACAGTTTTCTTTCTCTTGGGAAGAGGGCCTTCGTCGAGTACTTGACTACCTTGACCCACGTCATAATATGACCTTCGAGGGGCTCCCATTGCATCTTCTGGATCTCCTCCGCGCTTATTTTCTCAATCCCTTCCCTATTAACTGCCTCTTTGAATGCATCTCGCCTCATTACGCTGTACACCTGACAGCATTCAGTCTCAAACCCTGCTGAGATCATGGCGGATGCTATTCGATTCAACCTACAGATGATGTCATCAGGGATCGCTGGGAAGTCTTCTAGTTCCGTTGATTTGGCCTCAGGGTCTGTCGTGGGATTCTGGTCAGATTCTTTGGAAGGGATCCACATTGAATCATCTAAAAGGGCTCGGAGTTCCTCCTCCATAATCGTCATTGCTTGATGCAGAACCATGCTTATCTTGCTGAGGGAATCCGCAGTTCTGGAGTCCTGTGGTAATTCCCCCAGCAAATTTGCTAGTTTTGATATCCTGCCAACGGAATCAATGAATATCATATCCTGGCTTGGCTCCCGTCCGAAAGCCATGGATCCGGAGTTATACCTTTCGATCTTTGTCAGGACCATTTTAACGAATACATCCACCGTATCCAGGATCTCTGAAGCATTGGATTTGTCGGTCATCGAGGATAGATCAGACATAATACGCTCAATCTCCTCCGAAACTCCCTCGAAGCTGGGCTGATCGTGGAGATCGTGATGACCATCAACATGGGCACTATCTTTTCCCTCGACATCTTCTACCTTGTGGGGTTCTTCATTTCCAGGATCTGAATCAACCGCTATCAAAGACGAGTCCTTGACATTGTCGAATAATGCATCATTATTCACGCCATTTTTCCCGTGATCAATGCTGTCACGTTTTGATGGAGATTCACTGACCTCGATAGAAAGGTGCTCATGATCTGATTTCGGACTATACGGGCCGTCGACGCGTGATTGATCATCGCAGCTGGTTGATTTCTCAGGAGGAGCGTTGGTCTCCATATGAAGGATTTTCTTTAGGTTTTGTGAATATTAAGATCGGAGTTGTTTGTCTGAATTCGGTTGCATTAGCAGATAAAGAGAAAATAATGCCAAGGAAAAATAGGTTCAGATGGTCTTCGTTTATTTTAATTTTTACTCTCTTTTGTGTTTTTTCGCTGAAACTGCGGATTGGAAGAGGTGGGATGGAAAACGGCAAGCGAGATAAACTGTGAGAAAGGAAAGGATGATTGATTTGGCCGTTGAATTCTAGGGGGAAACTGGAGGAGAAGGTGATGGTTTTTCTCGTTTGACTCCAAATCGAGAGGCAGCTTATTAACCGTGCGCGCCGATCTTTTATCTATTCTTTCCAACCATGTTTATATCTCTGACGATGACACCAATGATAATTTTTTAGATTATTTCAAAAATCAAAAATATTTATCAATTTAATTATATTTGAGATTTTATTGATCATTTAGTTCTCAGACAAAAAAAAATGATTATTTTCTTTTTTGATGAAAAAAAAAACATGATCTTTTATATGCACCTTGTAAGGAAAACAAATATTCACCCCAGTAATGATTCAACCTTCAAGAAAACATAATAATCATCCATCAATTACGAAAATCAAAACATAAACAGAAAAATTTATATTTTTCTGTTCTAATTCTTATGTGATATATAATAATCTATTTATTCTTAAGTATTGAATGGCTAAAAGCTGCGCAGACTTAATCTAGATAGAGTTATCTAAATTGTTCTATCATACCCATAAATAAACCTCGACTGTCTTCAAGAGATCCTTGAGTTTTTTCGAGGAGTTATAGAATTCTTTACAACAAACATTTAAAAGAATAATGTTGAGTATATCGCGCTATTTTGGGATGGTGAACCCATTAACGAAATCTGATTTAAAAGATCCTTTGGGTTTATGGACTTATCTTTTGAGATTTGCGTTTAGAAACATTTAGAAGAATAATCCGTTTTCAGCCGATGTGATCTTCCTTGCATTCACATAGCCAAACGACAAACCCGGCAGCACGGGAAGATGAAGACCAAGCAGGATAGATAAAAAGAAACAGAACGAATTCAATACAATTGTAACTACTGGTCGTAGTTTCTCCATTTTCTCTTACCACCAAAAGGCTCTGATCTGCTAAGAAACGTATCAACAAGTAGAGCAAGCCTGTTCGAAGTGCAAAATTCCAAATACACAATCATCCTACAAGAGATCAGGAAGGATCATTCGGGCACATTGGCTATGAACCCTTCACACATCAGTTCGTCTTCTTATCTGTTGATTCCGATGTGCTTGGCGAGGTTGCTGAACGCTCATCTTCTGCCTTCTTCATATGAAGCTCATCCCTGCTGTCCTGGAAGTATCTCTCGAAAGCGTTGGGAAGAAAGCGAGGGATTAAAAATGCCAAGAGGTTTACAGAGAAGTAGACCAGGTTTGCTATTGCTAGGCACCTCCCAAACCAAAACCAAGCTTTATCCTGCATCTCAAAACAATAGGAACAATCGCGCCACTAATATTTATGATAAACGAAACAGAGGATACTCAGAAAAGTAGAAGGCAATATTGCGAGAAGAAAACAAAGATATAAGAGTCACACCTTGATTGGTGCATCAGCCCCAAGCGGCATGTGAACCCACACATCCTTAATCCAATCGACGATAACAAAAATCCTCCTCACCGTATAAAGCAACGGAACCAACGCCCTCACCGGAGGCGAAAACAGCGAAAGCCCACTGATTATATGCTCAGTCAATATCTGGCACGAGAGCAAGAACAGGTGGGGCGTGGCCGACCTCACAGCGTGGTCATCTCCCCTCGCGAACCCTCCCAGAACATAAGCAAGAGGCAGGAACAACCCGATCACCGTCCCGAGGACAACGTGAACCCTGAACCACCTGTTCCCTTGGAAAATCTCCTGCCCCGAAGAACCGCTACCACGACTGCTCTTGCGGCCAGGTAGAGGGAAGACGAAGCGGGAGAGGAGGACGATGTAGGCGGAGGCTAAGGCGGGGAAGACGAGGTCGAGGAGAGGGACGAGGCCGCTGGCGGAGAATACCATGATGAAAGCTACGAGTTGGAGCTCGATTATTCGTAGCGAACCTAATCCTCCTCCTAAGCCCATCGGCGGCACTTCCTGCTGCCGCTGTTGTTTTCGTTCGGTGTCCCTTTCTTGCTCGCTGGAGGCAGCCACGGCTAGTGAAACGCCTGACATCTTCTATCTTTGTGATTGATTTGTGTGTGTGTGTGTGTGTTTTTTTCAGATAGGTTTGATCAGCTCCTGGTGATGTGAAATTTGATTGTTGCAAAAGCATTTGATCAAAGCAACCCTTGCAGCGAGACTGAGAAGCGAAGAGGATTGGGAAAACAGTAGAGAGGGATTGAATGGTATGGCACGTATACGAGACGTGGCAAGAGACATGTCAGGCTTTTTCAACGTGGCTTCTTCCGGTGAAGTATGCTGTATGCTGACGCCGGATTGTTTATATATTTAGGGCAAAAAATCAACAAAGTCGTAAGAGTACGGTAAGTTTATAATTTTATATCATGAGTTTATAACTTTATAATGGGTTTATAACTTTATAATTTTATAATGGTCTTATAATTATTCCCTAGTAAAGCTGATGAAGCCAATTAAATCAATGTTCATGCAATTGTTGGTTTCTATATGTCTTATTTCTTGAACAGCACAACCTTGTTTCCCAGACATCATGGTCTTATTCCTAATCCAAGCTAAATTCATTTTATGTGCATCTAAGCAGAAAAAGATAAGCCATCACCACTATGTCGCTTTTCTTAGTAACTGTTAAGCCACGAACTTGGATAAGTAAAAATTTTCAGTCTATTATTGCTACACCATCCACGACAATACTTTTTCCCATTTTGGAGTTCAGCTGTTGCTAGGAATCCTTCGTAGTCATCGATGCACCTATCTGCATTCCTTCCTTGAGATATTAATTCAAGCCAAGCTCAGGATATGGATTCAGTGCGTCTTTCGACACTGATACTTCTGTGGCTATCTGGAAATTACCGTCTGCTTCAGCTCAAAATTAGCACAAAGATTTTGTCAAAAAGGACAGGAAAAACCAGCAGTGGTGAAATGGAGCAAGCTTATGTTTTTAACCTTACAAAACATGTCATAATCAAAAGAGAGAGACTTAAACATCATCAGCAACAAAAAGACGGAAACATAAGTAAAATTGCAACTCTGATCACTTGTCTTTAAGCCTTTGATCTCTTATTCATCATGGCTCTCAAAACTCATTATTGTCAAGGGAAAGACAGGGTTTGAGATGGTTGGCTAAAATAATTTTGACGTGGTTGGCTAAAAATTCCTTTCAAACCATTTGTTTGATGCCATTTTTGTACACGAGTGGAGACGAAAATATAACATGCTGAGATTTTGCCAAAGGAGAAGAAGAAACTAGCCACAATAACGTTGTTGTTAAGTGGGTCAAAGGCAGAAGAATAAAGCTATGATTTCACGAGTAGAATCATACCACCAATAACAGGACTAGTGCGACAGCAATCGACCAGAACTATAAGGCTTCAGATCAAACTTCGATCACATGTTGACAGCATAATGAGAGCCAAGAATTAACAGCATCTGGGATAGCAAAAGAAGCGGTAAATGTACCTACAGCTACATTAACCAGAAGGAAGGCTTGATTTATTAACTCAACCCAGTTACAGAACACGTAGATTATAATATGGCACAAGCTCCAGAACAGTTGATAAGTGAAGTCGAATTCTCATCATACATCCAATGGAGAGCAGCGTCTCTGTTAAGCTTGTTAATGTAGCGCATTGTACCCACACACATCCAGCTTGACGATCCATAAGCGAAAAAGAAATCCTCTGCAGTTGCACTAGCTGAAAACAAACAGGAATCAGAATTCCAATATGCTAGATAAGTCTGTTTACCCAAGAATGGCAATCAGAAAACAAACAGTGACAGAAGATGACTCTCCAACATCGTAACATAAATATCCACTCAAAGGCAAAGTTACACCAAAGCATAGTTAGTTTAATTGTATGGCATCAGTATTTCTCCATGTTAAATCATCCATCACAAATATTTTTCAACTTGGAAGGATTATTTTGATATCGGAAGAATATTATTTACTGCTTATCTATGCTCCGATTCACTTGTGCGCAGACCTATGCTAGCAAATATCAGCCAAGGAGAAACTGAAAAGCAAAGGGTGAATGAAGCAGCAAATAACCTGAGCGATAGCAAGCTAAAACCTTATGCATTATCAAAGAACGGGGAGGGTCCCAATACCTCGATTGTCATTACCTAGTTGTTTATCACTAAAGGAAGCACAGACTAAAACTTGTTTGTTTTCCTATGTCCTTATGGCAGGTATTTGTCAAAGACCATTAGATTCTCTTATTAGGCACTTCAACGTCTAAGACACTAATAAATAGACCTCTCTTTTCTCATTTTTCTTCGGATCTAAACCGATCGATCAAAGATCAAGCAGCCTGAACGGCAACAATGAAGGTAAATTCCCTTTATTCTCCACTGGACTTCAACAACAAGAAAGAGATCGAGCTCGGATCAGATTGTGTCGTCTTTGCTGCAGTTGTTAACTTGGATGCACAGGAAGTTACTTCAAAGTAACGGGGAAGTACTCAAGGAACATGCCCTTGGTTAGTCCTCTGTCTATCTATCATTTTCTGGTTTGGATCAGAAGAGCAAACTAGCAATGGCTACGAAATCAAATCATGTCTAAGAGCTTGGAAAATCAGTACCTATGAATTCGCTAAAGATTATTGTTGAGCACTGTCCAACTCCCTTCCTTCTCTTGTTTCTCCTTTCCACCGTCCTCTATGATTATTGCTCTTACATGTTTCATAAAATGTTGTTCTCAGTGAGCTGATTGCTTACGAAGCAACAACCTAGAAATTGCTTTATAAAAGCTATTTATGTTCTCTCGTTCATTATCCCCTAACAAAGCTCAAGTATAACAATCTTATAGGAAATAAATGCTAGCATATACGGAACCAAGGATTTCCCATGAAGGAGGCCGAAAAAATTTGAAGAAAAAACGTTTTTTTTAATATATAAAATTTCTATTTGTCATATTACCTCCGTCCCAAAATTGTTACAACATTTTGACCCGATACGTGTGTCGATATAAAATTTAACATCCATGACGATCAAACGTAATTTTTTATAAGTTTATCGTGAAACATCCATGGTTGTAAGTTACATATTTCAATCTAATACATGTTGCGGGACGATCAGATGTGATTTGATATGAAAACGAAACTTGTATTAATACGTATAGAATAATACAAAATATATAAGTATTGTAAGAATTATGGGACGGAGGTAGTATTATGTATTTTACTAGTGTGTCACCCGCGCGATACGAGAAAAATGTTTTAATCTTATAAATACTTAATTATTCATAAATTAATTATTTACAGGACTATTTGTCTTGATATTGTCAACACTTAATTACCTCTGTATATATCATCATAGATTTTTTTTGTTATTATTTTGATTTTATCGAGAATATTTAATAGATTTTTAAAATATATACAATCCATGACACTTTTACGTTTAATTTTATTATAAAAAAATTTCAGGTAAAAATGAAGATACTTTTTATCACATAACGAATTTTACATTCAATTGCTGGTTAAATCCATGAACTAATTTGATAATATAGAATAAATAAACAAAAAATATCAAAAATAGTGAATGATTTTTTTTCTTTTTTCTTTTTAATGAAGTGTTAAATAATGTAATGTGGACCGTTGTTATTTTTTTTTTATCCACTATCAATCATGCGCATGGACAACATCAATAAAAGAATATTGATAAAATAATGTATAAATTATTTAGATATTTCATTTATGTTTGATAATATTATCAAATATTTTCATAAATTTTTTTTTGGATAAACAATTTGAAGGTAGATGTCTTCTACTACTATAATATAATTGTATAAAATTATCATGATATTATTTTATTTTTTTAATGAAATGATTATAATTATCAAATTAATCGTATCACACTATGAATCAGATCAAGTTGTTATAATATATGATATAAAAAAAATTTTATTTTTCTTACCAAATTTTTTTTTTACTTTAGGTCTTTTTGACAAAATCTTTTGGTTTTTTGTAATAAAATATTTTTCATTCATATCATTTTCTCGCAATTAATAGTAATGAAAAAAATATTTACATATCTATTCTTTTGTTATTATATACATAAAGAATTCAATAATATCAAAGAAGAGGAAATTTTTGAATTTTTTATAATTATTAATATTAATTATTAAATATATTACGAGTGAAATCATTATTTAACACCTCAATATATATTGTTTTGATATATCATGATATATCAAAACAATATATATTGAGGTCAAAACAAAAGAGAATTTGTGGCATGTCAAGGAGTAAATCAAGAGAGATCCAATGATTTAAAACAGTCAATCAAATTGGATCAAGATTACATCTCCGCAGATTGCACCCGACCCTCTGTCTTCTTTCCCAATCTCGTCATTGCTACATCATGAACTAATTAGGGCTTTAAGCTTAAGACTCTGTGATACTTCACCGTGAGGCAGCAGAACTCTTCGAATTGAACAACTCAAAAGTTGATTAAGGATTGATTAAGCTACATCTTCAATTGAAAGTTGAGGAATATTCGAAAAGAATTCCTTCGATTTTCCAAACTTCTTCAAAAATTGAATTCAGCAATAGGAGGGAGACGAGGAATCCGATACAAACAAACAGTTTTGATGTGTGTGTGGTTTTTTTTTTAGATCTAATTTTGTCCATCCAATTTGATGGACTACTTTGGACCATTGGATCTCTTGATACAAACGAGGATGCTGACAATTTTGATGTGTTTTTTTTTTTTTTTTTTTGGAGATCTAATTTGATGGATTGTTTTGGATCATTGGATCTCTCGATATAAATAAGGATGCAGACAGTTTTGTTTTTTTTTGTTTTTTTGTTTTTTTTTTTGAGATCTAATCTTGACCATCTCATCTGATGGATTATTTTGGGCTATTGGATCTCTCTTGATTAATCCCTTGACACCTACCATTAGGTGTGCCTATAACATTCAAAAGGGAAAATAAATGCAAGAGAGTCTTGAGTTGAAAATCAATTACATTCTTCCCTGCTCTTCTCTCGTTTTCTTTCGTAACTAGAACTCGCAAGCAAAATGTCTCAACAAACGTCATTGTTAACTGACTTGCAGGGCAGCCTTCACTCGATACTCAGAAAGTCTTCCGAAAATGCAACAGTAGTGGAACCTTGAGACAACCTCCAAGGGGCAGCTACTCAAGAATATCATTTTCTGGCATCGAAGTAGCTACTCAAGAAGCGTCGGCAGAACTTTCTGATATTTTCCATGGATTCCTTGTGACACGGGCTGGGCTTGGAGTATGGCCCGATGCGAAACCCAATCCAAAGAAGGCCTAACAAACTTAGCCCATGTCCGGAACATTCTCAACACTTCTACAATTTTGTAGATAGGTTAGGGTTTGGTAGGGTGTGCTAAAGAAATCTAGAGACTTCTTAGAAATCATAGGTTTGGAGGATTCTAGACACGGGGTCTAGAACTTTCGTTGGTTGTGTATATAAGGAGGGCTTGGCTCATTTGCCAAACCATCCAAATCCTCGGAAACTCAATTCAAGCAATACAAAGCATTCAAGTTCTCTCCAAACACTTACACTCTCAAAGTTCTTTACTCGGTTGCTAGAGGAAAAAGGCTGAACTTAGATACGAAGCCAAGCGTGTCTAGGTGCCGCACGGTTTTGAAACATTGAGCCCGTGACACTTGCGAGTGGCACACTTGGAATAGACACAGTCATTACAGAACCTGAGACACCGAGATTTGTTTTCCACATCGATAGCATAACTGAAAAAGAAATCGAAGTCACTCAGGACGACTTAAAACAAATTAATGATGAGCTCACAAAGGTGCTGGGGGCTGAAGGTAAAGATGATTGTTGGACAGACCCTGATAAGAATGCCAACAGTCTTATCTCACAAATCAAGAGACTCTTCTCACATGAATCAAACCTATTACTAAACCACCTTGGCGGAAGTGTCTGATTCATAGGACAAACTCCTAATTCGAAATTAAGAAGATCGGCTGTCACCCTAATGTCAATCTCAATATTGGTCTCAAATTCCTAGCCAAGGTGACTATAAGAAAGAAATGTTCATGTCATAATTCTGAAGAATCTGAACTAGTTGACGAGTAGTTAAAAAACTTACCTAGTACACAGTCACCCAGACGAGGTCATTAGTTGTCACAATTTGTTATGCAAATGGATTCATCAAACTGACGAAATACCAAACACTAAAAGGAATGAAAATCTCAAAAATGAAATAAAAATCATCTACAAAATTATCTAATGTATATCTAACACTTCCCCTATTAATAAAATAAAATGAACCAATTCTACCAAAAGTCGAAACTGATGGTAGAAGGTCCAATTAGTGTATATCTAACACTCTTCCTCACATGAAGGTCCATTGGGATATGAAGTATAAATAGCACTGACTCAACTTATGCTATATAAGATTTACATAAATAAATCGTATAGATAGCAATAAATGAGGGGAAACAGGGATAAAACTAGTGATCTCTTGTCAAGGTTTTTCTAATAGCATGTCGATGAAACAATTCTATCAAAATTCTGAACTGATAATAGAAAGCGTTATTAATGTATATCTAACATAATGTAGCCAGCTCAAGCTGCAATACCCATCATTTCCTGACACCTATCTGCTAAACGAACAAAACGGAACTCACTAACCAATTGCTTGTTCTTTAGTCATTACAGTCGCCCAGCTAAAATAACATTGCTGGTGCTTAGTCATTAGAGATGAAGTAAAGCAGATTGAATTTATAATCATGCTGAGATAACTATCACTGAAGATATATAGCAGGATGACTAACCAATTGCTCACTTCATTTCTGTCTTTCGCCATTTAGCTCTCCAAGCCGCCCCATTTGGGTGACAACCTGAGCAGCTAAGCGGGTTACTACCTTTCAAAACAAGAAAATAAAAAGCATAACAAAAAATAAAAAGCATCCAGTAGTTAATATTCACCAAGCATCATTTCGATGGATGCAGATCATACAAAAATTCCATCAGAAAGTGCACCCAGAAAGGCCAGTGCCTGAGAAAAAGTTAGACAGGTATCATAAGACAAAAATTAAGACTATAATCTCCAATCATCTGGGCTACAATAATGGCGGACAGACAGCGCCAGATAAGGAGATTACAATGCTCACTCAACACCTGATTCACATAAGTAAGATGAAGCGCTGTAAGAGCAACCCTCCTCCATCCCGAAGTATGGTCGCGGTGAGGTGCTCAAATGAGACAAGGGAGTGCTCGATCAAAACAGATGCAGACTGTAAGTGTTACAAATCTGCTTTTCATTTTCTACTGCTGGCTTCTTACTCGTTATGGGGCGATTCTTGGGATGACTAAGTACCTCTCTCAGCACCTGTATGTTAGATGACAACGACTGCAGTATTCTATGGGCCTCTCGCTCGGCCTTCTGGTATATAACTGCAACAAACTGTCATTGATTATTCATCTTAGTAACTATCCAGCAAATGATATCTAGCATCAGATGCAGATTCATTGGAAAATATATATATCTATGCTTCTGGCCAAATTTCATCAAGTCATCAAGCAGAGTACAATACATTCTTACCAATGTTGTACAATGCAATTCTACTAGTGTTCAGCTTATGATATTGCATCGAATTTCTTATGATATTATATCGGACTTCTAATAGAGTTCTCCCTTCACTACAGATCTAGTGCTGGAGCTTTAGAACCCATGAAGAAACCGTGACCTGGGCTGCAGAATAACGGTGTACGTGATGTTGTCCTTTTATATGTAATTTGTTGCTGTTATGTGTGCCGTTTTTATCAGGTTTGAAATATAATGTTAACTAATAAGAGGAACTCCTCTTCTGAACCAATGTCTTTCACAATTATTATGATACTGTACCTCCTCAATACGGTCACATGCAGTAACTTGTACCTTTGAAATGTATACCGTTTTTGCATTGCTAGACAGGAGAGAAGAAGGCAATAGAACTCATATTGTCACTCTTTTGAAGGGGATGAATGAATCAGCAAGAGCAACCAAAAATGCTCAACCTAGAAAGCAAAGATGCATTGTGGACTACCTTACGTATTTAGCGGAGGCCAAAACCGTAACTTATACTTGGAGATCTTCATTGATAGAGAAGGAAAACATCTTTGTTAATTCTTCATCGTTTTCGGCCATCATTCTTGAAACAAAAAACTTCATCATCGTGTTTCTGGGTAGATTATTACAAGTCTGTTAGGATTACATAGCAAGAAGAACAAAAGCAAGTGCCGTAAATGATATACTACAAAATTTGAAGAGCAAGAGATCTCTCTTCTAAAATACAAGTTCTTCCCCATGAAGCTCAAAGGGTCAATGATATTCTTGCTAGTGTTATTTCAAGTAAATGGCTTGATAGAATTGCCACAGAGTCACGGGTGGGTTTTGTTTCTCTCAGTTTTGACAGATTAGAAACATTACATAACAGGGTGCACGTAAGGCTGTATTTGGATTGTAGAAATTGATTTGAAAAGAAATAGAATAAGATATTCTATAAAAGTGAAGATAATGATAGAATATGTTGTACCATTCGGTGGCGTCTGTTTGGTTGCAATGGTTGAAAATAGAAGGAATGAATGAAGACAAAAAAACAGACAAAACTGCCCTTCAATCTTTCAACCCCAAATCAAAGAAACTCATTGCTCATCATCCTCCAAACACGTTATCCAAAACAAAACCTCCATCTCTGCAACTAAATTCAATCAGGTGAAGAGTACAGAACAAACATCAACTCGCTGCGAGAAGCCACAATCCACAAACAAGCAAAAGGGATGGCTACCAACGACCCACGACAATTATTGACGTGAATTAGTTAATGGCGACAAGTCGGGAAGAACACCGGTGAGAGAAATTGAACTCAGGTGATGGAATTGAATCCAATATATGCCGAATAGAACGACGGCAAGCAATCGGAAATGGCGAGGACAGACGGGCAAAAATGGCATACGGTGAAAGAGTGATCCCTTTCCGGGGTGAATACTCGAATCCGTACCCTTTTGGTCAGGAATCAAAAAGTGATGATTTTTGGGGAATGAATACCCCATTCCGATTGTTTTGGACAACCAAACGGGGATAGTCCGGCCTGCAACTTAGGGGAGGCTTGCTATCCCAAGTGATTCTGGGATTGGAGCAATGAAAAGTTGTGTCGATTACCAAATCTGAAAACTTATATAGCAGAACAGTTAACCTGTCAACCACTGCGTTGTCCACTTCAAATAAATGAAACATATCAGTACAAAACTTTTTTTATCTATCAAATAACGGATCAAATAGACGTTCCACTTCGTTACACCCAATTCCACTAGCATTTAGAGTTCAAAAGACAACAATAACATAACATAATCAATAGATCTTTCAATATAGTAATATCAATTTCCAAATAATTGGATAATCAAAAAGGTTAAAAAAAACCAATAAAACCGAAACAAAAAGGAAACCAAGCTTATGGATTTTAACAAAGAGTAAAATGACATAAATCCAACAAACCACCACCCATGGCATCTCCTCTCATTTCCAGTATCTTGCATCCACTAATTTTGCCTTCAAGCGTAGTTCAAGCGGAATATGTCATTCAGCACATAGAAGCTTCCCTGTGGTGTTGGCATCAAATGGAACATCTAGTAACCAAAGCATTGAACTTGTTAGTACCAAAATCAAGAAGCAAAACAGATTAAAGTAGATAAAAACAAAACTTGAACACAGGCAGCAAAAACCATGAGACTACTACAACAGTTCCTGCAGGACATAAACATGATCACATAAATGGTTGTGGAAGGAAATCAAATCCTGTTTAGACTATGAGCAGATCGCCAAAATAAAGCTATATACAACAGGATAAAATGAAATAATATGAATGAGCCAATGACATCAACCAAAAACCAGTAGGCTACTGTCAGCTCGAATGTCCAAATCCTTTGAAACAAAAGATCTCAAGTAAATAGACAGAATTGTCTATCCATACAATAGAGCATCTAATGGCATATAATGAGAGATCATTCAAGAATAAAGGATTTTTATCCACATGTTCATCATGAGAAACCAAAATAACTCCTTCCTAAATTTCTAAGCACCATCAGCTCAAACGATGCCTTACCGCCACTGATACAGAACATGACATCCCTCCAAATCCATTTCTCACTCTATTTCTATGAGTTCCTTTTTCTAATATTTTGATGTGTATCTTCATATGCAACTTTGATGCTTTTTAATCTTATTGATGTTCAATTTTGAATTCTACCTTCATTTTATCCATTAGCCACATAACAATCTTGATATTCCTATCATGGTGAGGGCTTAAAATCTATAGAGAGAGTAAGATGTACGCAATCTTACCCTTAGTACACACTAAGGAGTGACTACTTTCCGATGCCCTCATCAAGCTGATTCATTATTCATCCTCGGATTATATGTCTAGAGCCTCCTTATACTTGGAAGATATTTACACTCAGGGAGGAAGCACCTGAACTTAATTTAAATTGAGATGCAGGACCAAGAGCACGATCAGGGAGAAGGAAAGGTAAGAAATACATAGTCAGTGTAAGGAATGCTGATGTTAATGAAGAATCAGTTGGTGGTGATGATAATGTTGTTGATGATCATGATGATGTATGAGAGAAAAGTATCTCCAAGATAATAATGAACTTACAGAGATTGACCATAGGCAATCAAAGTTCTGAGGCAAGCATTGCAATGAAGACAGGAAAAAAATACCAAGTCTTATAATTCTAGTTCGGAACTCTATGGTGTAATTCATATCATCAAATTTAATTAGACTACTAGCCGCAGAGTGAGTTCCAATGAAACATCAATTAAATATGAACAAAAATTAGTGTCTGATCGTTCAGAGACCCTACATCGGGGAAAACATCATTCCATCGCCATGGACTACATGATACAGAGGCCATACATCATGGGAAGCAATGCACACAAAAGGGTCAAAGAAGCAAGGATAAGGTTAAAAAAAAAGTCTCCTAATGACGAGGGTCTTGCAACAACCGGGGGTTGCTTCTCAGGCATATCAAGCACCATCATCAGTTATTCCTAGGAGAATGCATATATAATGGTCATCAAATCAAAACTGCACAATTTAAGATTCAGGGTATAACAGATAAGCCATATCTCATACACTCATTGCTTCTCAATTACTCCATATTTTTAACAAAGTTAAGTAAATGTACTGGAAAATAAGAAGAAAGTAAAGCAATGCTAGATTGCTCCCACTTGCACAACATAATGAAATAACTCAGCTGACTCAAGGAAAAAGACTTGATGTTCAAAAAGTGAATAATGTACACAGCTAACTCAGCCAGTGAAAAAATTATATTGACCATAATCCTATCCAGCACTGAAAATAATACTAGTAGAAGTCATTACGGAACCTTCTCTAGCTTATCCTCCAATTTCAAACTCTCTTGCGAAATGTGCAAAAATTAGGGTTATTCAACTAGTCACCGACTAGCACATGAGTCATGACAAGGCCCTTTTCGCTACGAATCCTATTTGATAAGATTTGACACCAAATTAGGACCTCTTTGGTATCACTTTCATTTCCTATTTTCTGTTTTAGTTCTACTGGTTCATGAAAGCGAACTGGTTGATATCATTTTTGTTATCTATTTTTTTGTTTTTTCGTTTCTTAAATGGATGAAATGGAAACATAAAACAAAAAATAAAAAAATAATTTTTTTTTAATTTCTGTTTCTTGTATCATCCAAGAACATTATTGAAGATTTTTTTACACAAAATCATTTTATTTTACAATGATTTTGGTTTTTGCTATTGGTTTTCTATTTCTGTTGTTGGTTTTGATTTCTCTAATTTTGAACAACAATACCAAACAGTCCAGTCCCTTAGTTATTGATGTCATATTGACAGTTCATATTAGAGATTCTCAATTTTTAAATGATGATTTGACATATGGAATATATGCTCAGTATGTGTTGGTCAACGGATCAATTCTTTTTCTTTTTTTTTTAAGGAAATCCCGAAAGATTTTCCTTGGTCAACCGAATAGCCCGTAAACCCGGAGGACCCTTGAACCTTTTAAATCAACTTTTGCTAATGAACGCACTACCACAAAATAGCTCGGCACTCAGCGGATTTTGATCTCCTGACCTCTCCTCACATTGGAGGAGTTAGGCTGAGTCGCTTACCATGTGGGGTGGGGTGATTCCCAAACGGATCAATTCTTGACCATTGAGAAAAGAAAAAAACTCTCAATTTGAGAGGTAATGTTTTGTGCATGCTAAATAGTGATATTTCAATGCCCGAAATGGGATCCTTTGACAATTAGTACATTGAGTTCAGCTGAATCTAGATACATGTGACTCTCTTCGCTCTATGGGTGTGTGTGTGTGAATAGGGTGTATGAGAACATAAAAGACATAGCTAAAATTCCAAAAGAATCATAAGTGTATATTTTAATTTTTCCTTGCAACCAGATTCACCATAGGCATCTCTACTGTTGGTAACAACTAAGAGTATGAGCCTAATTGGGGCGTATAATAGGAAGTGTCTCAGAACTGGCTAGAATCTAACAGCTAAGAATTAACATAATGGTAGTCCCTGCAGCTAACCTATTTGTTTGAAATGACCCTTCATTCAATAAAAGAAGCCAACTATTACCTTCAAATGCACCAGATATGTTATAAGCACAGTAACCAAAGGATACGGGTTTAATTCGGCAATCTTAAGTACAAAAAAAAAAAGCGGGAAAAAGTTGCTAAGAAGTTAAAAGGATAAATACAACACTAGAACGGCACAGCGAGTGATACGGAAAAAAAAGTGTGTTATACATACATTATACAATAAAAAACAGATTATTTATATAAATAGAGTTATTTCACCAGCGCAATACAACACATTCCAAAAAAACAACTATAGAAATAGAATCATGGGAATACTTAGAAATCCGTGTTTTCCCTGTTAACGAAGTTCAAGAATTAAACACGGATTTCAGTTTTTTATACGAAAATTGATGTTCTGCTATATCTATTGAAAAAGTTGCAGATTTTTTGTACTAAATGTGAATTGTTCACATATTTGGTGACAACGGTTGCAAGAAACATTTTAGCTACTTCAACTATTGATGATATGGAAAGTAATAAGCACTCTATAGCAAGACAGAAAATCATCAACCGAAAGTTGTGATCCATGTGACAAAAAGAAGATCCAAGTAAGTGATACTTGGCACACATCTCCATCAGCTTTACAAGGCTTGTGTATAATCCATATGTAAACCATGTGTGGTCCATGTACCGTGACAAATTTCCGGCAAAATCCGGACCATAATCATAGCTCGAATATCATCCACAGACCATAGATACACACTGGAGCAAGGGATCACAGTGAGCTATACCGATAGTTAATAAGTAAATCGTGCAAAGACAAAGATCAAACAAGCATATGGGCCATCATTCATTCGCCTGAGCACAGCACTGATCAAACAAGTCGATGCTCTAAAAGAGGATCCATCGAATTTTAGTTCCCCCAATCAGAAACCCTAACCCAGACACTATTACCTGGCTGAACTTGAGAGCGTGTTGTTCGCCAGCGAGCTGGAGATTGCCGCTGACGAAGACGAGGACTCCGCCGGCGGCGCCGGAAGGCTGGCAATCGACAGTGGTGACGGCGTGCTGGCACTGCTGGAAGGGAAGGCTGGTGAGTTTCGCCACGATGTTCTGCGCTCCCGCCACCTTCTGGCCCTCGAAGGTGAGCATGGACGAGTCCTGGTACAGATTCCCCAAGTTGGATCGGTTCGCGTCGAATCTGCTGTAGTAGTGTTCCACGAAGGCTTTGGCTACTGCGTCCGGATCCATCGAGACAGGAGAGAGACGGCTGGCGCAACGGGACAAGGAAGCGTGGGCGCGGCAGGGGCCGAATAGAAGTACTTTCGGGTTTCGGGGAGTAATATAAATGGATCTTGGTAAATAAACACCTACAGCTTTATAAATATTCATGCAGGCTGCGAGCGAGCTTGGACATGACTCGGTCTCGTCTGATTTGGTATTCCTTTCCTCCTAAAAAAATATTTTTCTGATCTAATATATATATAAATATAAAATTTAATAAATTTATCATGAAATATCAATGATATGTAAGTTACGTATTTTAACTTAATATATATTGAAAAATAATCAAACGTGATTTGATATAAAAACAATATTTGTATTTATACGGATAGAATAATATAAAATATTTATATGTTGTATTTTTTGTGGGATAAAGAGAATATTTTATTAGATTTGGTTTTGAGTTTAAGTTTGATTTGAATTTAATCAAGTCGAGCCTATCAAATAGGTTTCATTGATAGTTAGGTTCGGATTCGATTTGGCTTAACTTAGATGCTCATTCGAGTTTAGTCGAATCAGGTCGAGCTCGAATCGAATCAAATATTTTATGAAAGAAACCCACAATATTTTTAATATTTAAATTTAAAATTACTACCGAAATCACTGTCTAGAAGAAATTTAATTTGATAAAATTGACATTGAAAACAAAAAGTATATGCCAATTGATCTTGCAATTGAAAAATCATTTGTATACATTCGTTAGAGCTGTACTTTGATTTCGAGTGAATCGATCTCCGAATCTGTAATCGTGTTGCTTCACTGATTTGTTCGTGCTTGCTATAAGCTAGATTTGCATGAGTTAGGGTCAGATGCTGCATAGTTGAGCTTGATTTGAGTTTAGGTTATTGGTTTGAGTTGTAGAATGAATGGATTGG
The DNA here is from genome assembly GCA_001925005.1 of Drosera capensis. Lineage (NCBI taxonomy): Eukaryota > Viridiplantae > Streptophyta > Magnoliopsida > Caryophyllales > Droseraceae > Drosera > Drosera capensis. The sequence continues at coordinate 39,408 of LIEC01012159.1, read as the reverse complement.
TTGTTGTTGATGTGCGATGAGACAAAGAACGGTAGTGATTTCGTTGTTGTTGATGCGATGGAGAAAGGAGCTGGCGAGTGTAACACCTTGAGATTATATGTTCAATATCTACTTGGCAGATGACGTTATCGTCGCTTCGTATACCTCTAAAAAAAGACGATAAGATCACATGAAATAATCCAAACTTGCATTATCATTTATTACAAGAAAATACCAAAGTGCTCATAAAACGAAATGCTAAACTATATATTCAGCGTCGTTTTGCTAAGCAATCCCATCCTAAGAAAATTTATATGCATGTTGAAGTTATGTGAATTTTAGTGAAAAAAATATTTTGTTATGATAGGGTGTTTTATTGAAGTAGCTGAGAAATAAGTTATCGAAATATACTGAAATAAAATGAGATAAAATTTGATAGCATTTTTTATGTTTAAAGGTTCCAAAAAAGACATCGTTTTGTGTTGACTTGAGACATCTCAACTAAAAAGACGTTTCAATTAATTTGAGATAGGTATAATATATTCTAATAAAACTTATCAAGTCATACTATGAGGAGTCCAAAGAAGAAAAGTTCAGGTTCAAAAACCTTTTGAGCCTTCATTGAGCATAGAAGCTCAACACAAGCAAATAATGCCACGGAAGTAATCTTGAATACATAAATCAACAACCATAGCAAATTCATACTCACCCACTGCACCATCACCTTCACAGATAATATACATTCATCCATGAAGTGGACGGCGGTGCTCATTAATAGAGCAAGTAATCAAATGATAAAACCTTATAGAAACCATCATCTCAAAGAACACGCCTAAGTCAACATGATCAGTTATAGAAACATAGCATCCACTTCAACACAACAACCAATCTTTAAATATAATGAAACAAAGAAGGGTTCCGAACTTCCAGGTAGCACCAGACTCCAGGAAATACTCTTGGACTATATCCTACGTGCTTATTATCTGTGTATAAGCTATACTAATCGGTCTCTCGAAGGCCTAGAAAATGAAAATGTGTGACTTATACCCAATATGGCAAAGACATCTGCACAATCCATATGAGTCGCTCTGACCTCTTCAACAGTAGAAGCATGAAAGTAAGAGAGAGAGATGTTATGTACACTGGAGCTCTTACTTTGGAAGCCTCAGCTACAATTTGTCAGCAATTCGCCCTAAAGCGTCAGCAAGCTTGTCGAGAACTGCAACCAAGCTACTAGCATGGTCCTTCCGCTCTTCCCTATCCAACTTCAATATCGTGTTTTGGGCTTCTAACTGGGCATCAAGGATCTTACCGTTCCTTTCCAACACTTGGATCAGTTGATCCTGCAAGTTAGCTGTGTCAGCATCCCCTTCTGAGGAAACCCGTTTCCTCTTTCTTCCATCTTGAGACGTTGATCCGAACTCAGCATTCTTTGATGGTTGCTTCTCATTCCCTACCCAAGCAAAATATCCATATACAAAAATTATATTTCCTATATATCAATCATGTCAAGCATGGACAGAAAACTACGACCGATATATGCATCAGAACGAATCCTTGGTGCCAAACTATGGCAGCAGCGTTACGACCTGCTGCCAAGTAAGACCATCCAACTAGAGTTACACTTTTCTGTATGTCAGATTCATTCAAGATTGTCTATGCCTTTCAATCTGAGAATTTGATTGGATGTCGCAGGTATTATGAGGCAGGAGCACGCCATCAATGATTTCTAGAATCAAAAAACATGTTCTTACTGCTTGAACTTCGAGAGGGTTTCTGCTGTTTGCTCAAGTATAGAGCGATTGCAAGCCAATATGAAGACGTAAAATGATGAAAGGCGTTACCAAAAATTCAGAGATATAGGTCGAAAAAGTAGGAGGCATATGGACTGACTACAGAGTAGTAAATCAGATTTTTTGTAAGGTAAACGTTCAATACTAGATTGTCAGCAACAGAAGACCCCTAGGCCTCAAAGTCAAGTTTCGACATCTTCGTAGCAGAGGAACCTGAACCAAGCATAAGTTAGTTTGATCCACACAACTAATTGACATGCACATCAAACAATTTTAATCAAGTTCTTAAGGTGATGTATAGCTCTATTTCAAAGCATTAAAAAGCTATTGTCCAGCAGACAGCAAAAGCGCATGCCTAGTCCTCATCTTAAAACCATTTAGAAACATTAATCTTCAACACTCTGATCAAGTTAGTAGATTCATCCGGTTTTGGACCTAGAAACAGCAAATAGCAAAACCAACTCCCCCAAATCAAACTAAGCCGGTACAATCCCAAGAGTGAGGCAAAAAATGATTATAAGAACAAATTCAAATTCACACATAAACTGTATCTAGGCTCAATCTGTAAATCTAATACTTCAGGACATGAAAAGGCAAAGGCAACAATCCACAGAATATCTCAAGAACACAAGTGGGGAAGAAAACCAAGAAGGAAAAGAAAAGATAACAAATGGAATTGTGATTATTTCACAAGAACCAGACCTAATAAAAGTTAGCATTGGCTGGTAGCAACAGCAACACCAACGACAAAGTTTCATGACAGAGAACAATGCCACTAAACGTATTGATTTCGATGTGCCTATGCAACTTCTGCCACAAACAAATTGCTTTTGCAATATCCAGCAGAAGAAAACACATGTTTAACATGGAATCATACTAGTGCTTTACTGCTTCCTCACTATCAAAAGGGAGCTTAAACTTAAAGTACAGCAGGTGAGATGAAGAAATACTCTCCTATATTGTATATTGCGGCAGAAGCAGAACTATAAGCACCATGACATAACAATAATATAACCTTATTTCAGAGCCCACACCCAATAAAGTAGATTATACAGAAACCAGAATGATACAAAAATGAAATGGGCAACGATCAATAATTGTGCTGAATCAGACAGGGAAGAAAAAAAAAATGAGGGAGAAAGAAGAAAGCACACCTTGATCTGTCCCTCTTCCACTAGTAAATGCTTGGTACTGCTTCTCTACACCCACAAAAACGGAAATCAATCATCGAACAACAGCAAACACCACCATTCACCAACTTATATTACTATTATTATCAATTCTCGAAATTAAAAGCAATCAATCTCCTTTACCTGATATGGGCATCGGAGCAACAAATCTAGCAGCCGCAGCCACCGGAACATCAACATTCTCCTCCAAAGGAGACTTGGGCGGCATCGATTGCTCAAAGTCGGAGAACACCCCATCATCAGCAGCCGCGCTCCTACCACTATCGAAAACCACCTCGGTGGTGGTGGTTTCGGCATCACCAACAACCGCAGCAGCCCTGTCCCCTTGATGATCCATTTCATCATCAGAGATTGCGAGAGCAAGAGCCAACCTGGGAGTGGGAGGTGCTGCCTCGGGCGGCAAAGACGCTCCTTCGAGAATATCATAGACCTCTTTGTCGAAGAAACCGGGCAGCTTCCTCTCCCTCCTGAGATCATTCCTCATGACCCAGAAGGATTCCGACTCGTCCCTCCCTGCCTGAGACTCCCACTCCTTGATTTTCTTGAAATCCCCCGCCAGGTTACTCCACCGTTTCCTGCACTGGACGGGTCCTCTGTTCACCCCGTGCCTTTTGCAGTAACTCGACACGGAGGCCCACTTGGGCTCCACCTGATGACCTGGTGACCCGAAACCGAACCCGGCTGCCCGGCCTCTCCGGACCCTGTTCTCGGCCACCCTCTTTCCCTGTATCAGCACCAGAATCTCCTGCCGAGTCCACCGAGGAAGTCTAGGGACTTTGTTCCCCTCATCTCCTCCGCCGTCGCCCCTGACGCTGATAACAGCAACCTCAGACGTTTTGGTGGAGGGGGGGACGGAGTCAGAGTCGCCGCCGTCAACGGTGGGGGCTGATGAGAGGAGGGTCAACTGCTCCAGAGCCATGGAAGGAAAAGGAAAACGGAAACGGAGTCGTGTTATTGGATAACGATGTTCCGTCAGATAACGGTGTGGTGTGGGCCGTGCTGTGCTGTGCTGTTCCGTTAAGGGCAGAGGAAGGGTGGAGAGAGGGGCAGGAAGGAGGAGGAGGAGGAGAATTGGGGGGGGGGATTTGGGAGAGAAAGAGAGAGAGCTGTGTGGGTGTGATTTGGGAGGCTAATTTGAGATTACGAGGTAGGGTTTAGGGGTGACTATCTGCTAATAAAGATGTCTATTGTGATTACTGCTATAATTATGGGGGGACTTAATCAGTGGTGTGGTTGATTGTTCTGATTAGGGGGAGGTGTGGGAGAGAGTGGGTTACTTTGTTGATTTTGATATCCAAAAGGGTATCCCCTTGTATTTCTCGTTTGTTTTTTCTTTTCAATTCTTGACTTCAATGAAGGGTCTTTTTCGCACAAGTTTGAGATGCATCAATTTTCCTTGAGACGTCGTGTCATCTAACATATATATGGAGGTAATTAATATAGGTGTGGCTATTGATTAGTAACATATTACGCGGAGAACAATGGTTTTAGTTGGCGGTGCATTATTTATGAAAGTCTCTAGATATATACAACTAACAGTGACCAAGTTAGAAATTTGATTCATACTCCACTATCCTATGAAAAAATGCAAATACATTGACCTAGATCGTGTATTATTGATTGTATTGTAAATTATCTTATTATCCCTATAGTTTTGTGAGAGAAAGAATTAGGAAAAAAATAGTAAAATGAATTATTGTGAATCTTGTGATTTAAAATAAAAAAATATGAATAATTTATATAAAAAAATTAAAAATTAAAAATATTATATATTTTTATGGGATAAAACAATTGTTGAACTTTTCGTGAAATGAAGGAAGTAAAAATTTAACTCAATGAAGCCGAAAATTAATTGTTCTTCAAACTACAACTAAAGTCCTTCTGTCCAATAAATGATTCGAACTTGTATGCTACGTTGTAGGATTCAATTTGCATTTCGATGCCTTATTTTTATTGTTGAATGACATAACTAGAAATCTTCGTATTTTTTCTCTCTCTCTCTTTATTTTCTTTATTATCCCTGTCACATAAGATTGCATTGTTTTGACATATAAACAAAAAAGCTTTTTAAATTACGAATCATCCAAGAACGACCAAACAAATGTTTTATTTAAATTTATCATAAATATCAAAGATAATTCAACTTAAATACTATAATTTTGGGGCAACAAAAGTTTCCAAAATATATCATTCAATATCAAAAAATAACACATCAAAATATATATTGAATAATACAGTTACAACACATTATTATAATCTTCATAAGACGGATGAAGTATTTTTTTATCATTCTTTTTTTTATTTTTTGGAAAACAACCTAGAAGGGATCAATAAGAAACTCATTTTTCCATTGGTACGATTAATTAACAAACTCGGGAAAAAAATGAGTTCACGGCTAGTCCAAACAAGGTTATTTGTAAATAACAAGATCCAATGATCAGAAGTTTAAATTGATGGTTATTTTAATTTTTTTTTCTTTTTGGTTTTGTTTTAAGCACTTACCACGACGCAGGCTAATAGGTAAACTAGCCATGTAGCTCAAGAACATAATAGTCATTGTGTAAACCAGAAGAAAAAGAAACCGGCTCTCGAATCCACATGTAACATAGGATATGGTATCTACTTATATGCGGTTTTCATATGATTTTGAGACTCAGAATTGCTTGTCATGGCACGGTTTATGGCCAGTACATGATGGCACAAGCAGTATCTTACTAATCCATGTAACATGCACTATAACAGATAACTTGAGTTCGAGTTCGCTTTTAAACTACGGATCGGAACAAATTCGACCAGCACACTGATACCCAGTGAGATAATATTACAGAAGAAAGATGTCGAAGGCACAATCAGATCAAAAGTGATGGCATATAGTTAGCATAACAACTAGGAAATGAAAAAGGAAGCTGTTCCTGTTCCTGGCGATCTGGCAGCATCTGCAAAAAAAATAACGATAAGTTTGATGTCTTGTTTGGCAAAAGCGACCAGATCAGCAGCGTATCAGATTATGCATAACAATCAGGGGAAAAAGGAAGCAACGGACAAGGGCCAGAGTCCAGATGTTCAATGAGATCGCTGAAGAACCCCGCGCAACAGGAAGTATGTGGAGTACCATGTTCAAAAGATATTACAGTCGCATACAGGTTAACGGTAGCTATGCTAAGCAAACCAGATGTAAATGAGCAAACCTGAAACTCTTGCTGACACCCGAAGATCACAGGATAAGGTATAAGAGCCTAAAAAACTGCTTAGATGTACTTTAATCCAGAAATGTGCTGCTGTCTGGATATAAGGTACTGTGCCAGAGGATAAATGATACCTAGAAGCCCCAATATCTTGACCTTGATGATATCAGTAATGATAATGGATGGGAGATTTAAAGGCAGTGTCAGCAACGGAGCATAGCCTTTCTGTTTAGTATAACCCCATACAAACTGGTTGAACAAAATGTGACTTGGGAAAGTAAGAATGAGGAGCGCCACATTTTTTACAGCAAAGAACCAATCAGCTCCACCAATCTCCAGACCCCAACCTGGATTTCCATGCCACACTTCTTCCCAAATGCTATACAGCGCCATCAAGATTAAATAGACCGAGATAACGACCGTGACCGGGAAGTATCTCTGTTTATCGCTAAACCCAGCTATGAACTCAGAGTCTTGATTAAGTAAAAGCAAGATGGGCGCCAACAGGAATATTGCACGGTTTGAGCCGCCAGTCAAATTATTATTCAATATTAGACATATGGCAAAGCACAAAACAGTGGCAACATTCCCAACCGAAGGCATCCATGCACCCTCAGCAGCAATCCTCTTGATTGTAAAGGCAGGCACAGCAGAAGCCCTACGCTGCTGCATGAATCTCAGTTTCGGCAGAAAAGTGGCAGTACTACTTTGCCTGGACTGATTGAGCCTTACTACACCCCGTTCCACAGCTTTTTCTCGCATAATCGAAGCCAATTCGAATTTGATCTCCAGGGCTATAAGCATGAAGATCGCAGCATATAAACCAAGGAGAGATGTCCTTGCCCCTTCAAGGGTTAATATAGTTGTCAGCTTCGTATCCTCCTCCACAGCATCTCCAGCTACCCCATTATCCATGATGTTTTTTACTCTAAGCTGGCCTTCCATCAAGTATGTTACAGGAAAGAGAGCCACAAGAAGAGCAAACACCCAGGGCAGCAATTTCGTGCTTGAAGCAGATGGAAAATGAGTGAATATAATAAACACAGAGGAGCAGATCATCGTGACAATAATAAGAGCTTGTAAAACCACGGTCTGAAGGAAGTACTCTGCAGATACATAGACACCAAGAGCAACCCCAATGGCAATGGCATAAAGTGTTCTCAATTCAACAATGTACTTGACAGGGATAACTGAAGTAACTCCAGCTAGAGTTAGCATGATGGCTGATAAAAGAATCCACGAAGGCCATGTGGGCTTCACTGCCACAAAGCCATAGATGGAGATGTCATCCCCAGTAATACGTGCAGTTTTTATGAAGTCTGAACGATATGCCCATGATAGTGGAATTGGTGGTTGCATAAATGCCAAGAGCAATCCCAACACAAGCACTAACAATAACCACCTTTTGGCGACCTGCATAGATGGGGAAAAAAAAAACAGACTGAAATACAAGAGTGCTTTGAATGATGTCCAGAGACAAGATATTAGACAAGGAATGTACAGCAACCCTATGTCTCTAAAACTCGGGTATATTTCTGTAAGATTCATACCATAACATGAGAGAAATGAAAGGCAACAATCGGAATGCATGCCACTCCGATCAAAACAACACAAGAGCCCACAAGTAAACTGTCAGATGGAGGTCTTCCAGCCAACCACTGAAGAGCTTCAAAAATAGTTTCACGACAAAACCAAACAGATATGGCAACTACAACACCATGAGCATATCCTTGCCAAGGTTTCATCTTTGGTGTTGTTTTAGACTTATCCCTGCAACATCCAAAAGACTCGTGCCATTTATTTAAGAAGTAGATAATATATAGGAGGAATTAGTGGAGAAGTGGTTCCAGAAAGTACTTGTAGAGTAGTAGCGGTGGAGAAACAGCTAATAAGAGAAGAGCCGAAAGCCACACCACAGATTTTGATGTGATGAACAACATGGCTAACTTTGCAGAATACAAGCATGCCAATATCCAAACTGCCTTTGGTCGAATTCTACCGTCCGCAAGAAGTTTCTTGGTTACAGTTAAGCCAACAAGTGTTGTCATGATAACCATATAGCTCGGATACATAACATCATCTTCCAAACCATAATAGAAGATGCTGGAATAGTTGAAAAATTTATTTTCAATATGGCACAGGAGCACTGCATGGCTGATCAAACTAGCCTCAATCAAGAATTTGAATTTTGGAGGAAACGTAGTCATGCCAGGAATACTCAACGTCAGGACAACACTTGCAACTATAAACTTACAGAAGGATTTTAAAGACATGCCTGCCAACCAAATATTGAGATCCCAGAAATTGTGCCTCACGAACCACATAAATGACATGCTTCCAAGAACAACAAACACAAAATATGATGGCAGAGACTTTTTGGTAAAAGAGCGAGCAAGATTAAATCCAGCGGCTGCAGGTACCGGAAGCAGCTGCAAATGGAAAAAAAGTGCATTTTATTATTATATCCAAATAAGGTGAGAATGATACAAGGAAACAAATACGAACTAGAAAGTTATAAACCAATTCAACCATTCTAGACATTTCGTGGGCATTTGACTCAGTAAGATTCTGATGTAATTCAGTGTCAGTGGCAAGAAGATAATGGAAGATAAGTAGGTTCTCTTAAACTATGGCGTCTTATGGATTCAGAACCCAGGATGACAAAACACAGGCTATTTTTAAAGCAAAAAATCAATTCAGTTTTGGAAGCAAACATGGGGAAGAGGAAGCTCAACCTGAGGGAGGGGATAATCAATTTCCTCAGAAAAAAATAGCAACTTTCCCATCTGCCTAACATGAATTGGCATAGAGTATGAAAGTAAAAGCTCTGTAATGTTAATGCTCATTATGTTTATAGTTTCAATGATACTTAAACAGCATTTTTCCCAGAAAAGAATAGAAACTTTCCCATCATCCTATTATCTATGAGCGAAGAGTAAAAAGGAAAAAGTCTACCATGTTTAAGTTCATTAAGCTTCTAGTTTTGATATTTGCATAACATTTGCGCTATGTATAGAATATGTAGCTCTTCTCTGATGGCAATTTCTCATTTGACATTTGTTGCAAGCTTAAGGTGGTGTCCCGTCCAAAATAATCCTTTGTGACTATTTGCTGGCCCTATCCAGAATGTTGTTGTCACTGTCAAATGAGATTTGAAAGGCCCCCAAACACTTTTGATAATTACAAAACTCTTTAATATGGATACAGAAAAAGTGATCGATTAATCTGCATACAGCGATACAATTCCCTGGTTCTAAAAGTTAATTGATGGCAGACTCATGAACACCATATCTTTTTACTAATAGATCAACCTAACCTTTGCTCCAACTTCGAATAATGAATACCCACCATAGTCCTGATCAAATTTGCTCTTAGATGACAACATTAGAGTTAAAGTTCAATACCATGTCAAATGCCAGTATTACAAAGCACATATTCTATTTAATAAGCTATCTGCTTGAGAAATCTAGGCATTTGCAACAGATGATACGGAAGAAGTAGGAAACAAGACAAAAAGAGCACATACCCACACAGGGAAGCCCACTACAACAGCGCCAGCGGCGCTGACTATAAAAGCAATAGCTGTGAAAAGCAGAGAGCTGGAAGCATCAGCGACCATATCAAGAGCATAAGCGCAAGCAGCAGCTGTACCTCCCAGCATCGTCATGGTTACAAGGAAATAACTGAAAGGAGAGGGGACCTGAATGTAGCGACCAAACGAATGGAAAACAACCCTAACCTCCAAACAGATCACCACCACAACTAACGCAATAGCCCCATTCATTATCTGGATACTCCGCAACTGTCCTTGATCCTTACTAACCCACCATAGAGCATTTCTAGTTGATGCATACAATTGGAAAAGGAAAGGAAGAAAGAAGAGCAGAAACAAATCAGATATTGCAGCAGCGGATGAGAACACGATAGGATAATGAGACACGATGTGAAACACTAAAGGGAAGAACAGCAAATTAAGAGTGTGAAGACAGCTCTCTAGAGGTCCCAATATGAACATATCGTCCGGCATTTCTCCGCCATGGTATCCCGAGTCTTGCCTCGACTTGAAAGACGACAAGCGAGGAATGGAGTAAAGCCAATAGAACACACAATTCAAAATCATGAGATAGTAGGAGGCATTTGCCATTCCGACAGCAGAGACCGCAAGCCATGCCAGAAGAGACGAGGCAGCAAGAGGAACGCAGGCAAACAGCAAGCGCTCGAGGGCGAGCACAATGGAAGGGTTTTCGATCTGTACCCACCTGAACTGAAGCGAAGACCAAACACCGATGAGAAAATTCACTTCGGCGCAGAGGAAGGCGGCGAGGAGACCGAGCAGGACGGAATTGAAAGCCGTGAAGAGCTCGGAACTGAAGAAGAAGGCGATCTGGGCGGCGATGAGGGAGAACCAAACCCCGAAGAAAGCGCCGGGCTTGAAATCGAGGGAATCAAGGATGTAGGAGCACATGAGGCCGAGCGTGAGGGTGGCGACGACCGGGGTGCCGCCGAGGTCGAGCATGAAGGCGGCGCAGGGGACGAGAGCGACAGCAACACGGCCGTTGTAGATGAAGCTGCTCGAGGGAGAGTATCGGGAATCCTTGAGAGATCGAGAGCTTCTGCTGGTGAAGCTGCTGTCGGGGGATGAATTGAGGGTGAGACTGGTAGGGTTAGGGTTAGGGTTTCGGTCGGGTGAGTAGACGCCATTGAAGGAACTCGAGAGAGTCGGGTTGTCGGTTGCTGAAGATGATGACGACACATACGGGGGGCGATAAACCCGCGGTTGGAGCTCCGGCGGAAGCATCTTCTTTGCCGGCTTCGAGCAGCGACTGAGAGAGAGAAAAGAAAGATGGATTTCTTTCGTTGTCACCGTATGTTGCCGCTAGTGTGTCCAGGAGAAGAGGGTAAAAAGTTTATATTTTATTCAAAATAATAGTACTAGTATTTGTTTAAAAAATAATTTTGAAATTGACATGTGCAAATTTTATTTTGAAATCCAACGTCATGTTATTATTAGTAGGAGGGAAAGTGTCAAGATACGTGATAATTATTTTCCAAAAAAAATAAAATTATAAAGAAAATATTAGATGTGATGATATATTTTTCAGTTTTTATGTATACTGAAGAAATGTTTGATTTGATGATATATAATCACGATATTGAGAATTCCCATTATTTTCTTTCTCTTTTTTTTTTTTTAAAGTTTTAATCAAAATTTAGATTATATTTCTCAGATCAAACATATAAATATTTAATATCACATGTAGACAAATCCCCTTGAACAATTACATCATTAAAACTTAACTATTACGCAAACTCGTTTCCTCGGCCATTAATAGAGATTATCAAAGTGCAATACTTAATCTCCCATTCACGCTTTCAAGAAATATCACTAATAAGCATTTGTCGCAAGCGCTCTAAATTAGACCTCCATTAACTAATAATAGTAATGTAGTGCAGTAATGAAGGATTGATCATATGAGAAACAATAATTCGATTGTTTACTTGACTTGAGAGAGATGTGATTAATTACTTAGTTATAGACATTGTAAAAATTGAATTGAATTTAAACTAATTAAATTAGCTAATAATTAACCAATAAGATTATGGAAATTGTTTGTTTGAGATTTATGTGACGAAAATAGTTAAGAGCATATAGATTTCCTAACTCATGGATCAATCATAAACATTTTCCCATTGTATTGTAAATTGATAGATTAGATATAACTTATATTGAGATATTTATGATATGTATTCTTCAAAATGAAATTAATTTAAATTAATAGTGATTAATTTTATTATTTTTTATCTTAAACAAATTATAATACATATTATAAAATATGTTTTTCTGAACTTAATGATGAAAAGACTTATTTTTTTCGCCTCAAAGTTTGAGTTACACACGGGGGGAAATTTGCTCACCACGTAACCCTCTATTTTGTGAGTTTCTTCTTTTTTCTTTTTCTTTTTTTGTTTCCTTCCCAATCTTTTCATTTTTTACGACAAAATTTGAAAGAAATATTGAATTTGTTTTTTTTCGTTTCCTCTGTTAAAAAAACTCACAAGCAAGGTATCAACCAAGATGCCCTCTGTTCTACCGCCACCATTCAACCCAATGCGTTTGACGGAACCCTAAACACGAGCTTCCAATTTTCCCGTTCACAGATTCCCGCGATCGGTGAATCGATCAATAAATCAATCTCCGGCAACTATGGCGATGCAAGCTGGTATGGGAGTATCGAAGATCATAATCCTCTTTGGAGCTGGTACACTTCTCATACCACATCTCAATTCACCTCCTATACAATGCCTTTTTTGTCTATTTTTTCTTAGTACTATTGGTGTTTTTTTTGCTAAGGTTATGCGAGTACTATCCTGATCAAGAACGGCAAGATGTCGGATTTACTGGCCGAGCTTCAGGTACTCTTGATTTGTTCTCGAACTCTGTTCTGGTTCGGCTGTTTGTGACACAGATGATGCGGAAACTTAGGAGATCTTCTAAGAAAGACAATTAAGCTATAAAATTATATGTGGTACACCTGTTACCTCGTAGAGTTGACGGGGAGGGACACCATATTGCTCAGGTTCCTCCTAGAGCGTTTTGATGATCGCGGAGACTATGGGGCTTTAGCCATTCGCCTAGGCCTTATTCAAACATTATGTTGGTCGAGAATTTTTTTTTTTGTTAACAAATCTAATGGTGACGGAGGCACTTTGAGGATCCTTTTTACCCTTTCGTGTCGTGGTGGGTGAAATGAGATACATGAAGATATGCAGTGACCTATTAATTTGTTTAGTAGCACTTCCTCTTATGTTCACTTAATGGATGTGATTTGACGTGTAGTGAGCTTATCGGTAATTGCTCTGAGTAACTTTTTTTTAAGAACTTGCTGGAGAAAAATAGGTTGTGGAGCTGGTAGCTTTACAGGTACTGGTGGAACTTAAGATCATATGGACCATTTACCAGGGTCGTGTGCAATGACACTGATAATCATATCAAATATTTAGCAGAGTTTAATGTCAAAATGTTTCATTCCATACCAGATTACTTTTAATGTTGTACAATAACTACATTGTTGAACACAAATTTTGGTGCAGTCATCTTTACTGCTAATGGCATAATTTGAATTTTGAAATTTTTATTGGACATGGGCTAAAATATATGGTCTGGACAATGTTTACTGTTTTAGACATTATTTAATTGTCCCGTTGACGATTCACAACCACTTTTTTTTTGCTTATGTTTCAATAAATACCTTAATAAACAAGCTTTTTGTATTATAATAGGGATAAGGTCGTGTATGACCTTTGCCTTTGTCCAAATGTTGCAACTATTGTGGGATGGAGGGAGTAATTATCTGTATAAATTGAAGTAAAGGGTCATTGCCTGCACATAAAATGCACACAGATCCTAATATATGTAACCCTGTAATTCATGGGAATTTATGGAAGAAAGCCAACTTCTGATGGACACGTAGGACGTAGCTCATGGTTATGGAGCTCATAAAAAAAATCATGAAGCACAGAAACCCATGTATGCAGCAGCCCTGTTCTTTGATCAGATGATCATCACGCAGCCTGGGCTCAAACTTCTTTGACAAATGTTAAATAGTTTGATTGCCTCAATTTGTTTGGGACTTATTATTAACTTGAAATTCCTAAACTTTTAATTTTTAAATTTATTTTTTTAAAAGATTTAATACCAAGTATAGCATGTGTGAGAGAGAAAAAAATATGACCAGAATGAGCAGCTTACAAGTATGGAGAATGAGAGTTTTATGCTTTGATACGGTGCACTAGAATTTTTTCCTCTCTTTTGTAAATGATTGATCTGAAAGTTTGTGCGAGATTAACCACCCATTAATCTGATTGTTCGCTGAAGATTAGCCACCCACTAGAATTACAGATTTATGCTCTGTATACTGTTCCAATTCCCTGATGAAAAATGTTTAAAAGAGCATTGAGTTACTGAATACTGATTTTTAAGACAATGCTTGATTAGAGGCTTAGAGCATTAGAAGGTTGATCTGCCCTTCAATTGCTCCATTGTAAACCTATATTTTATATGTAATTGTAAAGTAATCACAATTAGTGCGCCTGCTTGAAAGCTAATGCTCATCTGTCGTCAGGAAAGACAAGGAAGGAGGGGGTAGGAGACTAGTTTGTTCTCCTAGCTTGCTATTCTATATATTTATCATCTTTCTATTAGTCAGTTGTCAGATGATGTCCTTGACATCGGTGAATGAGTGTGCCATTAGACTTTTTTTACTTTAGATTCAATATTCATGTAATCACTGATTGTAATTGTTATAGTCAATCGTGAAAGGGCTCGAGAAGTCAGGTGATTCAAGTAATGTGGAAACAGACCCTATTGCAGCTCAGGTATGTTCACGATCTTAGATATTCTTGTATTCATTTGATCCAATGCATTGACAAAAGTTCCCTTTGGTGGAAGTAAACAATTCATTGAACAATAATGATATGGTCCTGCATGTGCAGTCAGGTGGAATGGGTGATTTTTTATTTTTTTTTTAACCTTGAAAGATTTGTTTCTGAATGCTTGGTTTAGATGAGAAATGAAAATTTTTGTAGTTGCTGATGGCACGGGTTGCGTGCGTGGACCCCTCTACGTATTTCATGTTTTAATTTCTGTCCTGTGGTTGTGAATTATCTGAGTGTTATACATATAGACATGTTCTTTCTTACTTCTTAGGTTTGTATTTCATCCTTGTCATCTGCGGTTCGTGGTCCTTGTAGGTACGGTGGTTAGCACAAGAGGTTCGGCAATTGGCATCTGCACGTCAAATCACCGTCCTAAACGGCAGCTCTGGTGGACTTGGTATTTCTTGTAACCTTAAATTTCAATAATTAGCCTTCCCGTTTCATTGAGTTGTTATTCAGTGCAATTAAACATAGTTGCATTCTTCTCTTGGCTGTGGCTACAAATATATGAGATTAATCGTCATAGTTGTCCCTATCTTCACATTTTAAAAAAAGATGTTCCTAAACCAGAAATGTCAGCATATTTTGTCGGATATTAGCATTCCTTTTTACAATGATTTTCTTATTTCATTTTCTTATAGATAATGATACTGCAATGTACAAAGATTTGGCTTGGTTTGGGTTAATTTTATTTCTTGTGTATGATACCTTTGCATATTCATGTTTCTGTTCCAGATGTTACATCACTTGTTATTCCAGTTGGGGCCTTAGGGGCATTGGGTTATGGCTATATGTGGTGGAAGGTACAGTGTCATATGAACTAATGCTCAATCTTTGTTTTCCTCAATGTTCATTGGAGTTCGCTCTAGATTATGGAATCTGTTTATCAGTTTCATCCTCTTTTGGTGAAAATGCACAGGGTCTTTCTTTCTCTGATCTTATGTATGTCACCAAGAAGAGTATGGCAGTTGCTGTTGCAAATTTGACAAAACATTTGGAAGGTGTCTCAGATGCTGTGACAGTAAGACACTCTTGTTTTCCAAACTCTTTTTTCTTTTAATTTTTAATGGAGTTCTTGTGATATACCTAGAACTCTCTTTAGACTGCTAGATTAAACTAGTTGCCTCTTACCGATGCTTAACGGTTAATGTTATTGGGCTTCTACCTTTCTATTTGAACTATCATTGTTTTCTGCATCTGAGACATGTATTTTATGCTGAGGTGATACTCCTTCCGTCCCACATATTTTGCAACATTTACATATTTTGCACTATCATATACACATGAATACAAGTCATTTTTTCATATCAAATCATGTCTTATCGTTCCGCAACATGTATTAAGTTAAAGTACGTAACTTACATAATCATTGATGTTTCACAATAAATTTAGAAAAAATTATATTTGATCGTCGTTACACATATGTCAAACTTTGCATCGACATGTATGCAAATCCAACATGATGCAAAATAAGTGGGACGGAGGGAGTAATTTCTTTTATGGGTTGAGTTTATTGATGTTACATTATGGTAGATGTGAAGTACTGAGGAAAATCAGTTATCTATCTCTGATGGTCTTCTACTTTATCAAAGCCCAATTTCAGTGACTGGTTCTTCTTAATGAGATAAACTTGAAGAATTCCGGAGATATAGCGAAACTCATGGTAGGAAATAAGTTCAAAACGATGTTTAAATCTCAATGGGAACCTCCATTCCTGTTTCTTAAAATAAGTTCTTGCATCTGTGAACTAATTTTGTTGAATATTTCTCTCTGACAAGCATTTGTTTTGCAGAAAACTAAGAGGCATTTAACCCAAAGAATTGAAAGTGTGGATGGAAAAGTAGATTATGTAAAAGAAACAACAAAGTCAATTGAGAACGAGGTGTGTCTTGATCTGTCATTTCTGCCTTTCATTCTAGCTTAACTTGGACACAAATATGAAGATGCCCATTACTCTGGCTTCACTACTGGTAGCTCTATTCCGTGGGCCCTGGTTTTGATGGTCTTTATTTATTGTTAATTGCCTTTTGACTCCATCTTGTAAGTCACTTTTAACATCTGAAACAGGTCCGCAGTGCCCGTGGTGATCTGTCTCGAATTGGCTTAGAATTCTTACAGTTGAAGAATACAGTTGAATCCTTGGTAGGTCAAAAACATATGCTTTATATTTCATGGTGGTTCTGTTTTTAACCGTTTTCTTCCTGCACTCAATCAGTACCACCTTCTAGGATTACACAAGCTATGCGTAATGCAAATTTATTCAGAATGCTCAATATTTCTTTTGATTGCTTTGTTGAATTTCATGATGTTAAAAGCTAAGGAGACCTTGACGGAAAGGGACACCTTCTAACGCTTTGGTGGGTCTTAGGTGGATCCTAGATGCATGCCTGGGGGGGGGGGGGGGAAAACAGTTCCCTAGGTCTTATGTAGATCAATTCTTATATCTAAAGTGTGTTCCCTCTGTCCTCGAGGCTCAAAACACTTTGACGGCTAGGGGAATTATGAGTGTTAGTTTTTTTTTTTGTAAAAGATCCTCATAACTTTTGATGTTGTTGGTGCAATATGGGGATTGGGAAAATTCAGAGAGAAGACACTCGAAACTGTAGAATCATCTCTGGTACCACTATTTGAGAAAAATTGGGAAAAATCTTACTTGCAAAATATGGAATTCAAAGTTGCAGATGAATTATAACCAATGCTAAATTTGTACTCATGAGTGTATGAAAAGAACAATTTGTTGAATCATGCAAATCATCTGATTCTCAAATTCGATTGGAATCCATTTGAGCCGGTTCCAAATCGAGTTTATGCTTGTTACGCTGCTGGACATGAAAGTATGTGCATACATAAAAGCAAATTTTTATCTACGTATTTGAATATACTCTTGTATGAGGCCTGGAAATTAAATGTCAATGCACTGAAAAGGGCTTTTCCTATGTTACTAGACCAGGCGACGATGAAACCTAGTGAGCTAACTGGTGAGCATCTGTATATAAAAAAAATTGTATTTGCTGCTTCTAATTAATTGAGGATTTTGAGCAACCTTTGTCTTCAGCATGATCTTCGATCACAGTTGTAGTTCTGTTCAGTGTTTTCTTATTCTCCTCTGCTTTTTTTTTTTTTCAATTGGCCTTAGGATGAGAAAGTGAGCACAATTGAGGGCAAACAGGTATGGAAAACTTCATTATCATCTTCTGGTAGTTCATGCTTCTTTATATTTGCTAAAACGTTTGGGGTAACTTGCTTAGAAACAACAGGCATGCCATATGTCCATTGAATGATAGATAGCACCTGTCACCTGTGCAACCTCACTCGATTTTTTTTTTTTTTGATTTTTTTTATCATAACTGTGAACAACTTGATTGCGGTAACTGTGCTATCAAGTACTCCCTGCATCCCCAAAAAATGCAGCGAGCCCTTCTTACGAATGGCTTGTTGGACTACAAACATCATGTTTTTGCAATATTATTGTGAAACAGTAATTCTAATTAAGTTGTGAAACATCATGTTCACTTTTTTTAGGACAGAGTGAGTATATTTCTGGTTGAGTCATGGTTGCTGTCCCAAGTTTAATGTTGGAATACATTGTTTTTTGTGTGTGTTCCTTCCATACTTCTTGTTAGAATATTAGATATTATCTTATGTTAGAATATCCTTGTTTTTTATTTTAGAATTATTGCTTAGATATTGTTTCCTAGTTGACTTAGTTGTAATATTTCCTTATCTTGTACTTGACATCTTCATCAATAATATCATACATCATATTCTCCTTTCTTATTTTATTTCGTAACATTTCGGAACTGATGTTAGTAAGAAAACTTGCTCAAATTTCGATGGAGTAAATGCTAAGCCATAAAGAAAAGGAAGCTAACATGAAGTTTTTTCTCCTTGTTATGGTTCAAAGAATTTTGTGCAGCGTTTGATACAAATTAGTATTTGTTGGTTTAAGTAGTAGATAATAAAAAGATTATTACTCCTTCATCGCGAGTGCTGGAGATTGATCATTTGATTGCTCCATTTGAAAATGTTGTTTGGTACTGACCGCATTATTTCACATAATCCTACAAAATAGTACTATAAGTTATTTGCTAAATGTTGGTCTTAGTTTTTTTTTTTCAATATCACTCTCAACTTACAAATTTATCGTATATATAATATCACAAAATGTCAAATGGGTATGTCTAGGGGCCAGTAGTAATTTCCACACCCGTCTATAAAAGGAATTAATATAGCGGAGAAAAAGGGCTGATTTTAAGTCAGCCTTGCTTGGCTACCATAATTCAACTAGGTGGAGAGAAACCTCATTGTCAAAAACATCATCAGTGGGGTTTCTCCTCGCTCAGTGGGGTTTCTTTTAAGCAGTAAGGTTCCCTAATGCTCAGTGGGGTTGCAGTAACCATGGTGACTGATTTAAAATTAGTCTCGTCGTGCCCTTTTTTTATATGATCATTATACAAGTAAATTCAACCAGTGTGTGATCAATACGCTAATCATGGTGATGTACATCACCATGTAGGATGATGAATATATTGTTAAACGATATAACAGCATGCCATATATATGTTACAAACATGAGTATAGGAAAATGATCTATTTCATAAAATAATATAATAGGAACATTCTAACTTCGCATTCGGCATTCACTTGTATTGTTCTACTTTCTTCTTGTGCTATGCGTTTTACATGATTTCTTCATCCGTATGGACTAGACCAAACGTTTTGTAGGCGCATATCCACTTATTCAATGACACTAGTGCATTCAGTTTTGATATTGAGAATTTAAGATATCTTCTGGTACAACACATTACCTAGTACTTTATATTTTATGCACTTTTGTATAAAAGCACATTTATGTTATGTGTGTGTGTGAGTTATTCTGCCATGACTTATATGGCTTTCCTTGTATTGATTCGAAGTTGTACGAAGTTGTACTAAGATGACTAATGCTGCAGAATCTTACTCTTATGGGCTTGGATTACTTGTGCAAATTTGCTGATGGAAGACAAGTGCCTAACTATCCTACGTTTTTGCGGGTACAAATCCTATCTGAAGCTCATTGTTTGCTTTGTAATGACAATGTCGGACTATGTTCTAATGGCTTAGCGACTTGCTTATACTACTTATTACATGCTGAGTTTGATGTTGTCTAATAAATTAAATTCAACTTCCTTTAAAAGTTTAGAATTGTTGGTGCCTGGTGTTCATGGCTCTATGGCTCTTACTCATAGAGCTTGTTCTCTCTCTCTCTCTCTCTCTCTCTCTCTCTCTCTCTCTCTCTCTCTCTCTCTCCGTTTCTCTCTCTTTTATCACCTTCCATTAGGCAAATTCTTTCGGGAGGCAGAGACTCTCTCTCTTCTTCTCCAACCGTCCTTCTCCTTCTTTCTCCACCCTGGGACTCTCTGTTCTTCTCCCTAGTCCAGACACTTGTCTTCCCTCCCCAACAAAATGCCGAGAGATGCCAGGCTTTATGACTGGATGGCCTAGGAAAGGGGAAAAGTATAGATGTTTGAAGAGATTCTTAATCTGTATCAGGTAAACTCTTAAGAGGCAGAAACACGCTTGCACACGTCACATGTGAACACTCGAGTATTGGGATCTTTGTCAGTTATTTTTAGTATCATAGATATACAGTTTTTGATCCTTTCTTTCCAGTGCCTATACCATGAAAATTTTACTGTCATGTTATACTTGGATGAATTCTTACTCTTTTTGGTCTTTGCCTTTTGCTATGCATCACAGGAGCAGCTTGCTGCAGCAAGCTCCCGTGGTCAGCTTCCATCTGTTGAAACTACGCTTATCCAGGTTTCTATCTCTAATTTAGAAATGATTGCCTTCTCCCTTTCAACACTTGGATGCATAGTAGCCTTTTTGGGCTTTATTATCATATATTCTGCAAGGATTTGTTCCTCACTAGTCACCAGTGGGAAGTTCTGAGCTTGTATTGGCATCAGTCTTACATTTCTGACGAGTTGTAAGTATACTAACGGAAAGAGAGGCACTCATAAGTCCCTGCTTATCAAATGAATTTTAAAATTTTACTGAGGTTATGTACAGGGTAGAAGAGGTGCTCTAAGAAACCAGTGACAATTGCATCTTATCTTTGAACCTGTCCGACCATGAGTTTTGGTAGTTTCAACCAGGTCCAGGAGTGATATTTTGCAAAAACCAAGATGCATGAACAAAAGTGTTCGAAAGCTATTGCTGATTGAAGCTTTTCATACCTGAAAACTTGGAAGCACACAGCCAAAGTTTATGGGCTGAAGAAAGTTCAAAAGTTATGTACACTTAAACTGGCTTAGACAGCTTACTGGCAAGACTGGGCTATCTCATAGTTTAGGATAAATACACAGTAGTTTCTGACATGATGTGTTTCACTAATATACATACTATGACTTGTACTTGTTTTGTGAAAATAAAGCCTGTTATAGTATAAAACTAGTATACAAGTTGTAACAAACCATGGTGGATGTGTTCAAGTATTTCAATTGTTGTAATTTTGTATGTTAACCGAGAAATGGGGCTTTTTGCCTCAAGTTTTATGATTGCAAGTAGAATTTTACATAGTGGGCGTCCTTGATTGTCCCTTCTTAATGGTCCCATCATCTAGATGATTTTGCACTCTAAGTTATCTATCTTTTCCCTTTGCCTCCAGGGTCTTAAGGATATTGCAGACAATTTGAGTTGGACAAAGATGATTAGAGATGGAAGTGGCCAAGATGTCGTCGACACTCCAAACAAGCCAAGAAGTGTGACGAGGTAAACAGTTTGGTCACTGTTATTTCTTAATCAGTATTATCATGTCTTTTGTTGGCCTGTAGTTGTATGTTCTTCGGTCACTGTCAAAAGTTCTTCTACGATGCAATATCACTGGACTGGAATTTGTAGCTGCTACTAGCATGGTTGCCATTGTGAGAATGTAGTATCCATATGTAAAGATTGAACATGGTAGCGAGTGGTCTTGCCTTGGCTTAAGTTAGGTGCATCTGGGGTTGTTGATGACCCACCGACATACGTCATTGACTGCTTGTTCCGGGATATTTCCCGGATCTTGTTCTTAACATATCACAACCTTGTTGCTATTAGTGTTCATATTGGGATAACATTTTGAGCAGAGCTGGACTATCTCTGTTTCCTATCTGGTTAAAAAAGTGGGCTTTATAAGCACATTGTGCTTCTGTCTCATTAGTCTGATTCTTGCAGGACTTCTTCTATAAAGATCGCAATTCCAGGAATCTAGAGATCAAAAGGCTGTCAGTTTGGCATCACGGTGGTTTGTTATAGCGAATAAGGGCTGCTGTCATTAAATATTCACAATAGGTTTTTGAATTTCTGCAGTGACCACTCTGTATATCTTTTAACCTTCTTGAACACTAGAATATTACGTGTACATGTCGATACATGTTTGTTTGACGTACCTGAATTCCGCCGGGTAATCTGTATTCCTTTCCTTGATTTATTTTAAGCAAGAGCAGTGTGGCAAGGAGAAGAATGATCTTTCTCATTTTATGCCTCTGGTAGATAAGAGCATATAATTTTAGGAATTACTTAAAATTTGGTTATATAGTCCATATCGAACATTTTCATATGATACTAAGTGAAATATGTTTGTTAGTAGAATTCTGGATAAGTGGCTTGTAGATGTTTGGATCACTCTACTCTGTACATTTTGGGCATACGGTACGCAAGGCCTCTGTAGTTGATGGGTGACTGCGTTGTTGTGTACACATCAAATTGCTCCCTTAAAAGTATATGATCAACATAAAAGGGATAGTTTTACCTTCTTTAATCGCTTTTAGCATAAAATAGCTTATATTGGAGATGATATACATTGTGAATTCCTACCCACCTGAGCATAAAATATAAGAAAAACTTAATCCTTTTAGCAAATTAGTTTTGCAACTATATTGATCAAAGGAGAATGACCCATTGCAATATAATTCCAGATAGCTAATCTATATATTATCTATAATTATATGGGGAATGTTTTTGTATTGCAAGAGGCCGTTTAATAGCTGCTTCAAACTATCAAAATTTAATTTTGAGCTGTGTTTTTTACATGGGTTATGTTTGTAATACTTAATAATTCAACATAACAAAAAAAAAAAAAAAAACCATGACATGGAAGATTATGTAATTTTTCTTATAAAATTTTATCTTTTTGACATGAGTTGTAACAAATGTGATAATTTTTATCACCTTAAATATTTTTACTTAACCATCTTATTTAATAAACAATTGTATATATATATAAAAAAATGACAAAAAACACAACGCAAAATGATGGTTTTAAACAACTTTTTAGTTATCTTTTGCAGTATAAAAGCATTACCCTAATTATATATCTATTATAATATATATAATTATATTAATTTCTATAACGACATATCATTTGGATGATAAATATATATATAAAAATATTATTATCATTTAAAATTATTTAATTACCGATTAAGTAAAACAAATCATATGTTATGTAAGCATGTTAACAGAATTCATAAAATTTTAAAGAAATTTTTTCGAAAAGTACTACTTAAAACTTTTATTCCAAAAAAAATACCGTTTTAGTTTTAAAATTCTCATGAGATACTCTTTATAACCCAAATTACCGCACTGCCCTTCACACTATCACTTTCATTCTCTCCCCTCGCACGACTCCCCTCTCGCTCTCACTCACAAGGGACGACGATAGTTTCCACGCAAAACACCATCAAATTCTCACACGATTCCGGCTAATTGTGGTGGTGATTCGACCTCAATATGCTCTCTACACCTGCAAATTCCATTGAATCTGTCGCCAATTTCGATTTCGTGCACAAAATTCGAGAGATTAGGGTTCATGCAAACTCAAATTCAATTTCGGTGTTTGATTTGTGTGTTTTTTGTGTTGTTCATCACAATTTGACGTGGTTTAGGTAAAAAAAACAACAACGATTTCTATGTTTTGGTGTAATGAATCACCATTTCACGATGATTAGGTCAAAATAAAATCGATTTTCAGATTCTAGTACGTCTGAGAAAGAAAACATGCATGCAACCATAACCTAATACGTATGTCAATTTACAAAAACCGAAAGAACTCTGAAATTTTAAATGTCAAAAGTACACTTGAACCTCTGTACCTAAAGTGGGAAACATTTAATCCCTATATTTTTAAATTATATAGATAACTCTTTATATTTTTTTTATTTTTGGACTCTTAATCTTCTTAATTGTTGACACTTTGCACGCTATTTGCAAAGTTCAAAAAGTTAATTGTATAGTTTTAAAATTCAAAGAAACATATATAAAATCAATGAAAATTCAAAAGAAAGTGTATTTTTTTTCCTTTTAAATACTAATGCGCCCGTGCATACAAACATAATGACAATATATCATTGAACTAAAGGATATAGATAAAAAACATTTCACAAAAGGAAACAAAAAAGATAGAGACAGATTCCTCCATGACACACATTGTTATTTAAAAACGAATTTTTGCAATATAAAAACTATATAGAAGGGTCACGAGCCGAAGCGTTTTTATACGGGGGCTAAAACACCATAGACCGTGACACTATATTAATTGATTTATTTTTTATATTATTTTTTTGGGAGGCTAAAACATCATTCGTCTTAACGTTTTACTACTTTAATTTTTTTAAAAAAATTCTAAAATATAAATATAAATATTATTTTTTATAAATCATAAATTTTGAATTATCCCAATTAATTGGACTCAATAATAAAAAATAATCAGCTCAATTTTTTTATATAAAACAAGATCAATAAAAAGTATTTTTTTACGACATCGAAATAAAGATACAGAAAATTTTCGTTTCTACGTCATCAAAAGATACTCACAATTGATGAAACATCGAGTTGATTATTTTTTTTAATGAGTTGAATTAATCCGGATAAAAATTCAAAAATTATGATTAATAGAATATTGTTATTAATTTTTGTATGTTTTAAAAATTAAAAAGAAAAAAAAAACCTAAGACGTTTTTGTAGGCGACGCTTTACAACAAAAAATTTTAAAAAAACCAACATAAAACGTCACGTAACATTTTACTCGTAGTTTTCACATAGCAAAAATACATTTACAAATAGATGTTCTCCCCGTGACTCCGTCAAACATTCAACAGTTGGGAAAGCAATTGATGTTGGTGGCACACCATAATTATGATAAGAGAAAGTCAAGGTCAGAGTCAAAGAAAATATCAGGAAAGAATCTCTGGTCTGTACCACTGACGGACGATTACAACAGACTGATGCCCCACTACTCGTACATTAGTACTTATATAAATCCGTTTAAATTGCTATAGTAATTATTTTTGTTTTACTCATTTTATGAAATAAAATTATTTAATTTAGATTTTTATATCTTAAATAAATAAAATAAAAAATAATGAATAATTTATTAGAATTTGGGTGGATTTCGATAAATAATGAATAATTTTTTTTGAGATAAAAAGATTTATTATAACAGTTATGAGAGAAATTAGTAGAAATAATGTAATAAATGAGATTATTTTTTTATGTTAAAATATTATAAAAAATGAAATTTTTTTATTTATTTTAAAATAAATAGAAAAAATCGTTTCAATTAATTTGAGACGGAGTAAATAATATTGAAGATAGGATTTGAAAAAAAAAATGATATTAACATATATTGTTAAAAATAAATAAGTAATAAATAATTCAAAAATAAAACAGTTGATCCCTCCTCAAGCAAAATAAATAAACACAAGCAAAGCCAACAACAATCCCTTCTCAGTTGATCCCTCCCCACTTTCTCCGCACTTTCCATCCGCTTCCCATACTCCCATTGTCCTATCCCTCTCTCCCTCTGGCTTCTGCTCTACATCTTCGCTGAGTTGTGTGGTTTCCGTACACGAATTCTCCGTCAAATTTGATCCCTTTTTTTGGTGGATTTCTGCCATTTTAGCTGTCGTTGTTATGGGGAACTGCTTGGGTTCTTCAGCTAAAGTCGATACTGCCCTTTCTTCGAATCCCACTTCTGGTGATTAAAAATCTCTCTCTCTCTCTCTCTCTCTCTCATATTCCCAGTTCTTTTGGTGGTAATTACTATCGTTCTAGAAGTTTATAACTGTTTAATTTCCTTGTGTGGTCTGTGAATGTTATGCTGTTGGTTCTCCGATTCTTTTTCGTGGTATTGAGATACTTGCAAAAACCCTTTTCTGGTCTGGTCTTTGTGTTGTTGAGATTTGCTGGCGAATTTTCGTGTGCCGGCATTTCTGATCTTGACCAATTCATCGTGTAGATTTTGTTGAAAGCTCTCTGTTTATCTTTGCCTGCCAAGCGTTACAGTGGTGGCCTCATTACTTGTCTTTGTTTCCACCCTTACTAAGCTGGAACTCATTCCCTTCTGATAGTTAATTTTTCATCCAATATGAGTGTCAGTTCATGCGTCTCTAGACTCGAACTTTACAATCTAATTCGGGTTTAGACGTCTTTGGTCTAATGTTTAAATTCGTAAATTCTTAGAGCTTTCAAGTATAAATTTCATTGCAGCACCATTCCATGACATTGTTGCATCATGAAAACAACTTAAACTTACTATATATTTTGCTAGTTCAGCCTCTGGATTCTCAAAGATCGAAGTTTCCAGCCAAACGGTTCCATCGATAAACACCCCACCACCGGTGCTGCCCATCACGAACCAGTTCAAAAGCAGCTTTCAAACTCTTCCTACTCCAAGGACCGAAGATGAAATATTATCGGCCCCTGGTTTGAAGCACTTTACACTCAACGAGCTTAAGTGCGCGACTAGAAATTTCCGACCTGATAACCTTCTTGGAGAGGGAGGTTTTGGCTGTGTTTACAAGGGTTGGATTGATGAACAAACGCTTGCACCTACAAAGTCTGGATCGGGAATGGTTATTGCTGTCAAGAAGCTTAAGCCTGAAGGTTTTCAAGGGCATAAGGAGTGGCTGGTAGGTGCTGCTCATTCACTCATAGTCTCAACTGTTCAAGTTCTTGTGCTCATTGTTCACTGATAATTTGGATGCCTGCAGATTGAAGTGAATTATCTCAGTCAACTGTATCACCCGAACTGGTTAAGCTTATCGGGTACTGGTTAGAGGGTGACAACCGTCTTCTAGTGTATGAGTTCATGCCGAAGGGAAGCTTAGAAAATCATCTTTTCAGAAGTAAGTTACTGCAATTATGGATCAATTGTTCTCTTTATCAATATTTGCACAAAACAGGCTATGCAGCCAACTTTCTAGCAACGCCTTATTTCGTTTGAGCTCAATGATATGAAAACTGTGATGATTCGGTTAGAAATTCATTCAATCAATATTTTATGCGGAAGCTTTTGGGATCTTCTGGAAGCTTGATTGACGGGCACTTACTAGATCGATCCGCTCCTCACCGATGACGTGTGTTTTCTGGATGCGAGTGTTCGAATGTCTAGACATGTGATTCCTATCTCATAATATATTTATAACCTCCATCCATCAAGAAAGTTAATTGTTTGAGAAGATATTATCACGGAACAAAAGATTGGTTGATTTAATTTAATGGGATGATTAACCGTAAAAGAAAAACTTGGATCACAATATTGAATTTATACATTATGACAATAAATAATATATTAAATTCAACAGATTCTGGTAGTTGTCTCAGTGATGACTATCTTGTAATTACTTCTGCACTGTGGTAAACTGCTTATATAGTTATATTGCAGTTTCCTACCTATTCTATGGAAACAGAGTTATTTGGCGTCTTTTGTTGCTTTTGTTGAGGTACTTCACACACCTTATACACCACCTCATCTACAATTTTAACCATTTGAGCTTATTTTCTTGCAAATAAAAGTTTTGAATGCTTGACTTTTTCTTGTCAAGCTTTGATGTCTACTCCAAACCTGATGCATAGTTGGTTCCCTACACCTGGCTAAACATGCATGTGGCAAGCTTGGTTAGTGAGTCAAAAACTTACCCAGCACAGTTTGGTCTTGGCGAAAAGACTATCTCATTCTAAGGTGTAAAGCAAACCCAAAATTTCAACCTCTTGGCTCCTGTAAGTGGGAGTTTCGATCTTTGATCTTGTTCCCAACTAACATCTACAAGAGTACTACCCTACAATTCTTAGCTTCCGGTGGAAGTAGTTCTTTTGTGGATTCGTTTTTCTGCCAGCAAGTTCAAGCTAGCAATTTTGAATGCAGTTGCTATGAGGAGTTTAAACTTGTATGTTCTGTATCCTAAAGTTAAGATGGTGAGTCCATATGAGCAGCATGTAATTTAACGACGCATTTTGCAGGAGGGCCTTAGCCACTAGCGTGGTCAACAGGGATGAAAGTAGCTATAGGAGCTGCCAGAGGGCTCTCTTTTCTGCATGAGCAGGATGACGATAAATGACAAGTCATATTCCGGGATTTTAAAGCTTCCAACGTGCTGCTAGATGCGGTATGCTGATAATCTTTCAACCATCAAGCCAGATTTCACATGTTACTTCTAAGAGCTTGTTTTCTCATGATCAACATTACAAATTGCAGGATTTCAATGCGAAGCTTTCTGATTTTGGTTTGGCCAAGGCAGGCCCAACTGGAGACAGAACTCATGTTTCGACTCAAGTCGTGGGCACCCAAGGTTATGCAGCACCTGAATATGTTGCTACAGGTACCAACTGCGACTTTTGTTGAATTGTCTCATACTTTTTGTCATTTCAGTTTAAATATATTTCCTTAATCCAAATTGTATCATATCCTATAATTTTTTTGTATCATGCATTAGACGCCTTTTTTTTCTAAGATCTGATATTATTAGACTAAGCTTTGTATTTCCGTTTTATCGAAGAGGAAAAAAAAAAAACAGCTTTGTATTTCCGTTAGACTAAAGTTTTATGTTCTTATTTTCAAAAAGTAAACTCTTGGTGAGCTACATTAATATTTAAATATAACCAACCTACAAGACCTATGATGACCACTGTGTAAAACTAAATCTTCTCTCTAACTGCTCAACAGGACGTCTGACAGTGAAGAGCGATGTCTACAGCTTTGGTGTCGTGCTACTAGAACTACTAACAGGTTGCCGCCCACTGGATAGGAGTAAGCCTGCGATAGACCAAAATCTTGTACATTGGGCAAGGCCATATTAGGGGAGAAGCGCAAGCTATTCAGAATCATGGACACAAAGCTAGAGGGACAGTACCTTCAGAAAGAAGCCTTCGACATAGCTACACTTGCTCTTCGGTGTCTTTGCTCTCAACCAAAACCAAGGCCTGACATGGTAGAGGTTCTAAATGAGCTTGAGAAGCTGCAGGACCAGAAGACCGCGGCTGAGTGCTCTCAGACACAACCCAAGAATGCGTCTAGCACTATTAGAGGTTCTCCTTTGAGGCAACAACACACCCCCGTGAATCTCATCCCGTCGGCGTCTCCGTTGCCTTGACAAAAATCTCCTCTCGCTGGTTAATCAGTAGAGAAAGAGCTGGTTCAACCTTTTGTTGTATAATGTTGTTTAATCATCTCACTGTAAGTTGTATTAAATGTGAGTGTATAAATATGGAAAATTCCAAGTTAATACAAATATTTACTTCCTGATCTTATGCCCAATTACAAAATTCCACTCAAATACCCTAGGAAGGATTTACACCGGTTTCAGTCCTTCACCTAAAATTCCTTTCCATCATTTTGGAAATTCCTTCCTAAGTCATGCGCTCTCCCATTAAGTCTTGAAACATACCATGACATGCTTCATCGAATGGCTACCTCGTTGGAACAGAGCTTGTGACACATTGACTGCTTCTAGTATTAAAAGGAAAATTTTCTTCTAGTATTAAATGAAGAGACCGCTTCCGCCTTCCTTCATCTGCGGTGTTGGCTGCGGGGGCTTCCATCGTTTTGTACATATCATTGCCGGCCATGGTGGCAGGGTCGGATTTGGTGTGAGTAATGGGTTTTTTATTTTGAGAATATGAGAAATTATATGTAGTTGGATTGTTTTTCCTTATTGTATCTATTGCGAAATATTTTGGATTTTTTGTATTATTTGAGAATTTTCCCTTTAGTTTAACTGCAAAGATAAATTCAATAATATATCTTACACTCCATATGTTCCATAATACAGACAACACTTATTTATTTGGACTGTTTCAAAATATAGATAACATACATATTTAGTTATGTTTACACCTAAAAACTAATAAAATAATTATTATCTGTTACAGTATATCAATTATCTTCTCTCAAACTGCTAAAGTAAAACCTCACTACCACTCAAAAAATACTTTTTCTTCATCAAACTCATTAAAATTCAACACATACATAAATCCACATGTTATCTCCATAAGCTACGATACTTCTATCATATCCATTGAAATTATTTTCCAGATAAATAAAATGCTTAGATGGAATTAGATTAAAACGTTGGATATATACAAGGTTAGATAGTATACAGAAAAAAGAAGAAGAAAAAACCGGGTCATATCATATAAATCATGAACTCCAATTAAAAACGTAAAAAGCCATCATTTTTTACCCAATAAAAATATGAGTTTGTAGAATTTGTGTCATCATATTTTTGTGACTAATGTAAATCCAATAACATAGATTTAGCAAAACCAATGAAAAATTGAGATTAAATTATTTATATTTTAATCTTAATCATTTATTCTTGAGTTTAAATCTTAACCATTTTATTTTAATTAGACACACATATAACACGACATAAATATATTTTCCCTAAAAATATGTGGTTATACAATAATGATAACTTTCTTGGGTTTTGTCCCTTGCATAATAGCACATGTATCCAAACTAGTAGTATTTTCCTAATTAAAGTTGTCCATCTAAAATATTATAGTATAATTAGATCGGCTATCGGGGCTCGACATATACATCTCATGGTCAACCGGTTCTTTCATCTTCACTGTCAGAGTGTTGAATGTGTGGACGTACGATCTAAGGTCTTCTCCCTGTTGGTGAAAGATGTTATATATCTAGATAGAGTTGAGGCATTGGTGTTTACTATTCACATATTGCTTACGGAACAAGCCAACTTGTTTGACAAAATAAGCCGCAGTTTCGGTTGGCAAAGTGTTGGACCATGCCAGAGCCAGACCCCGCGCGGTGGTGGAAATTAAAGGGTTTGCACATTAGAGTGTCGGATGCACCTTGGATGTTCGTGAGGGTTTGAGAGTTTTGGATATGCTATCCGGATCGGTTGTTCCATCATAAGTGTCGCAGGTTGGCATCCGAAAACTCTTGGAAAGAAAGTTACTCATTGATCTAAGGAGTGAAAGGAGTGTCCACCCTCGAGGTTGCTTCTCTCCTCCTTATATGCGATGCTTGGTTGGTCTCCTCTAACATGTATAATAACAAGCATTCTACCTTCTGTTCGAGATTTATGACTTGTTAAGGTGACGGAGAGAGGGCTCCACCTGATGACGGCCTGGCTTGGTTTGCTTGGTTGGTTTTTTGTGCCGGGGGCCTCGAACTGAGTGACCGCGAGTTCAAGTGATCCCTTAGGTTCCTTGACTCTTCGATTCAGGCACGATTGATTTGGTGCCTAAGGTCCGTCGAATCCTGAGGTATCATCCTCTCCGTGGTATGTGGGAGTGCCACATCCGAGCATGGTGATATCTTCTCAGTGAAGAGGGTTCTCATCTCTTGGATGATCCCCCTTATTTGGTGGTTCATTTCTTAACGTATCTCTTGGAACATTTCAATGGTAACCAGTTGGTTCGGGAACTGAGTTTCAGCCATGTGTTCATTTGAAAGAAGGGGCAAGTTCCCTCGTATTTGGATTGGACCCAAGCCTCTGAGGCCTTGTTGGGTTTGTGGTTGAGTGTGACTCACGGAGGGATCGTTTTGTGGGTTAGAGGTTAGGCTCCTGGTTCAAGACATGATACTCATCGGCTTTATGATGAGTGCCAATCTATTTGTCACAGTTGATGCGGTTAGAACGATCACGTGCAAGTATGCCATCCGGATGTTGTCTTGATGAGATCGACCGCTTGCACAAAAGAATCGAATAAATTATGTTAGATGATAGATCGACATTTCAACCGCGAACATCTGTTTTGACGCTCAAATCAATTCTAAAAATAAATAAATGAGGATTTGAATAAGACTAATAATAAGTGAGCAGATATTTTTTTTGGAAAATGATATTATCTATCTATAAGAGTTTTCCCCCACACTGGATGACTTTCTCAATTCTTTCCTCATCGGGTGATTCTACATCTTTGAGCCCAAATTTCTAGGTTTCATTAATTTAAGAAATTTTTGGATAACCATAAGCAACACTATCGACTTCCAGATTATTCTGTTATTATAGAAATTTCTTCAATAAGAAATCTCTTCAGTAATTATTATAGCAGCTGCTTTGTCTCACCCGTATGTTAAATGATGTCAAAGACTTTCACGTATTGTTGGACAATTAAAATGGGCATATTGTGTACTGTTGTGGATGTAACTTGTTTTTTTCTTTTTTTTTGGTTTCTTTCCTCGGTGTGTATCGAACTCTTGATTATTTTAGGGTGGAGGGGGTTTATCATTAAACCAATCCTTATTGAGCTATAAACGTACAAATA
Organism: Drosera capensis; assembly: GCA_001925005.1. Lineage (NCBI taxonomy): Eukaryota > Viridiplantae > Streptophyta > Magnoliopsida > Caryophyllales > Droseraceae > Drosera > Drosera capensis. The sequence goes on along the minus strand of LIEC01012159.1, from coordinate 7,284 downwards.
ATCTCCTTGAATTAACAATTTTTTTGATAATTAATATTTTTTTCGTTTCAGATAAATTACTAAATATTATTAAAAATAAAATATTCCACATGAATTATAACACTTTCATTTTAGGTAATTTTAAAATGTCAAAAAATTCAAACTATCCTTACTTTATATCTCATATCTTCTCTCCCATTATTTTTTCACTCTCCATCCACTCAAAATTTCTTCCACTCATTTACAATAATATAAAAATAAAACAGCACAAAGTCAATATAATTTTTAATAATCATGTTAAATCAACCTAATTTATTTAGGAGAGATGGAGTATACAAATTTGTGTTTACCAAATGATAGATTACTGATTAGTTGACCAGAGCTACTCAATCTGACACAGTCAGGAATAGAAGCTCCAAAGGAATGGAATAGAAATGGGATTTCAGATCTTGAGATACACACAATCCCCATGTGATTAACTTGAATAATTAATTCACTTAATGTCTAAGTACATTGTAAACAATATATTATACAATTAGAGTCTTCATATATGTTGGAAAGTGAGTCATTTTAATGGCTTAGGCTAGCTAGAATTCCTTATAGTATGATTTAATTTGAAAACGGAAGACTATATCGTCTGGGGCAGAGAGAAGTGGGGAATCACCATGAGTAAAAATCATATTTCACGCACAATGATGTTAAAAATTTCAATACTTCGTAATCCTAGCAAATGTTGCAATTCCCCACCTAAAGTCATTGCATCATTTTCTTATTATAAATTATAAAGGTCTTAAAGTCATACAACAAAACCAAATTTTTTTCTAATAATCTGATTAGAGGTTCGATATCTACTGAATACATAATATTTAGTCAAAATAGGGGTGATTACTAATAGTTACAGTAATGTTGTAAAGGGTGCATTGGTTTTCGACAAAAACGACTAGAACATTCATACTTGACTGAATGGGCATGCCAGAACTGGTTAACCCTTATTTGTGCCTGTGAAGAGGTCAATCCATATTTTTAACATGGATACAAATTACGCATAGAGTTATTGTAAAAAAGCGACTTTAATTTGATGTGCTATCATACTCCTCGACCTCATGGATCGAAGCTTATGCGGGGAAATTAATCATATGAGTCACATGACCTGGGCTGGATTAGTCTAGGATCAATTACTTGTTCATTAAGAAGAGAGCTAGCTATGTACTCTCTTCATCATATTAGTAGTAAACATTTCGCACAAAATTCAACAAAATTTGTACAACACCATCCTCATAGTCACCATAAAAGGTGGCTGATCCTCCGGAGCCAGTCTCCCCATATAATTCTGCCTTCCATTTTCCTTACAAAACTCCTACGGTTTTCATCAGAGGAGAATGTGAAAGCGAAGGATAACTCGATGGAGGACAAATTGTATGAAGAGAAGCTAGATGAAGTGATGCTTCCAGGATTCCGGTTTCATCCAACAGACGAGGAGCTCTTAGCTTTCTACCTCAGGAGAAAGATTCAGCAGCGCCCGATATCTGTTGATCTGATCAAGCAGCTTGATATCTATAAATATGATCCGTGGGATCTTCCAAGTAAGATATTACAATGTAGACCTATACTAATGCTTTTCTCTCAATAATGTGATTCGTTGTTGTTATTATGCTTTTGATCTTTAGTTAAATCTGTGGTCCGTGAACTGGCAGTAAAGCTCATATCCTGTTTATTCTTGCTCTACAAGCTGCAATCTACATATATGTATTCATACCCTGAGTTAGTCATTGCATTCATCAAATTTTAATCAACATTCATAATGAAGTGTTTCTGGTCGAATGAAGGCTACTTGTTTGATTTATGCTTTCTTCATTTCTGAACTTTAACTTCAGCTATTCGGTTGATTAAAGAGAAATCCTTTGGGATTTTCTTTTAGGAACTTTATGTTTAGCTATGTACTTGCTTGAATTGCGCACCAAGCAAATGAGTATTGAACATAGAGAGTTAACCCTATGGTTTCAACATGTGTAGAATTGGCAGGGATGGGAGAGAAGGAATGGTACTTCTACTGTCCAAGGGACAGGAAGTATAGAAACAGCATGAGGCCCAACCGTGTCACTAAAGCTGGCTTCTGGAAGGCAACGGGGACTGACCGTCCCATCTACTCATCCGATGGGTCAAGGTGTATCGGGTTGAAGAAGTCCCTTGTCTTCTACAGAGGTCGAGCGGCCAAAGGGACCAAAACGGACTGGATGATGCATGAGTTTCGCTTGCCTTCAAATACTAATCATTCCATTCCTGTCAGTAGCTCCATGGAAGCACGCGCTTGTCCGAGTACTGTATGTTCTTTGCTCCCTTTCTGTTTTGTGGCCACCTCATGAAAACTCCTGGATTTTGAACTGACCACTGGACGATATTTTGCCTGTTGCTAAATCTATACCCTGATCCAAGCAAATAAAGGTGATCAACAATAGGTTTACAGCACCGAAAGCTACTTATTTATAACCCATTGCCTGTCAAGGATGATTTTCAACCTTTGCCAATAGATTTTCATCGAATAGACTAACTTTTGTTTGTAGCATGGGCTTCTATAAAATCACAATTAAACTCCTCGATTCAAAAGTATTTCTGAGATATTAGAGCACTTGTATTGTTGTCCATGACAATGTGTGCTAAATGATAAAAGACATCAATGTTGTTGATGTGCAGGACTCGCTGGCCATTTGCAGAATATTCAAGAAACCATGCTCAGTACAATGTAGAGCTACGCCGCAGTTTACTTGGCCGTGTCCCTCTAATTTGCCCTCATCTGCAACAATTAACGCCAACAACAATTCGATAACAACATTGAAAACTAGCAAAATGATGCATTCCAATCGGGACTTCCCAAATTCCATGCCCTTCTATCCCATCGCAGATAAGACACTGCCTGTCGACCTTTCCATGCCATCAAGTCTGTACCTTCCACCGACTAACCACTTGTTGCCGTCCCTCGATTCACTCAGACATGGCAAATCAAAATGCAACAATGTTGATCTATACTCGATGCTATTCGGCGGCATGCCTACTTCGACAATGGTTCTTGATCACGTTGCTGATGATGAACCTTCCACTACTATGGACATGCTTCATGGGCAATGTATCTCATGGCACAATGCTCTCTTTGCTTCTTCACTGGAAGGGACAACGAATGAAGGGAGTCTCGACAAAAGAAGCTCCGTCATGATGTCATCAAGCCTCCAAAGATTTGGCAGTAACGACGGTCCAGGAGGTACGAAATTGATCACGCTATCGCCAACGGTTGGAATGGAAGAGAGAAATGAAGCTTGGAAATCGTGGGATTGCTATCCTTGTGAGCTAGCTTCCACTAATCACCACATGGCTATTTAGTTCGCGCCGATTTGGGCTTTCGCCTTTAGGTAGATCGAGTGTTTTAGCGATTTAGGAACTAACATCAGCCACTCTGTTTTGGTGGAGAACATATCCTCAATAAGCTAAACCGGATCTGTATTTGCTTTTCTTATTCCGCATGGGCAAGTTTCAAAAACTAGAGTTCTTAACTATTGTCTAATCTCCAAACGTCCACCTGATGAGCAAATATGCTGACAAACGGAAACATCGTACCAATTGCGTCATAAAGATAGAAGTTGTAAATTTAAAAATACATAACTCCCATGTATAATCAAAAAACACTCTTTCCATTCTTCATATCTTATAATATTTATTTTTGACACATAAATTTAGATCTATATTTTTTTTTCAATTTTAATTCTCAATCACACATTTATTTATTTCTCTCTCAATTTTTCTTAGTTCCTAATCACATATAACATTCTGAAAACTGATTTAAAAGATTCTTCAGATTTGCGGGATTTTGTTGATCAAAGAAAAATCTTTCGAAATCCTTATAACAGAAATATTCTGAAAATAAAAATGTTATAAAAAAAATTAGAAAATCCATAAATGAATAAATGAGACAAACTATATGAGACGGAGAAAAAATATAATCCTTTTAGTTTTAAAAATAAACAAATGAGTATAATAGATTTTGAATATTAGATATATATCCCTCCTCTCAAAACAAATAACCCCCTAATTTAAAAATGAACAAATTAATATATTTGATTTTCAATACTTAATTATAAGGAAAAGTGCATATTGACCCTTTAAACTTTATCCGATTCGCACATCGATTCCCAGATCTTAAAAAAACCACAGTTAAAACCCCTCCGTTTGGGGGTGATGTGCAATTGTCATAAAATCTGTTAGTTTGGACGGATTTTTGATGTCGAACCCTAATTTTGCATTTTTATAAAATTTAATGCCATTTTTACCCTTGTTCATCCCAACACATCAATTTCATCTCAAAATCCTAGGGTTTCTACAAATCTTCGAATCCAACACATCTGCACAATCTTCCATGAATTGAAACATCAATTACATCGAAACCATTTCCCCAATCTTTACTCGAATCCCATTTCAACCAATTGAAACAAAAATGTAACTATGAATTGTCAAAAATTAAACCAAAAATCGATTCTAACAGCGATGTAGAAAGTCATTATAAGAATCTCGTGTCATGAGAGAAATCGAGGGACTGATGCTGGTTCTGCATCGATTTAGTTAAGATTTTGGCGAGGAAGATCTGTGAATTCCAACTGCTTGAAATCCGGTGTGTTGTTAATGAGTATTGGGCTGATGCTGGTAGTTTCGTTTCGAAGTCAAACCCACCACCTGCTAATTTGAACCAATTCTTCTCAATGCTTTCACAAACCCACCTCCTATTCTTTCCTTTTCTGCTTTCTGCTTCCTCGCACATCCTCCCTCCTCTCCTTCATATCGATTTCCCTGCTCGAATTTATTCAAGTCAATTGATTGATTTCATGTTGTATGATCTTATTCTGTTGGTGTTTCGTTGAACAAAGACATGATCTGACTAGGGTTTTGTACTAGATGGTGGGGTTGCGAAGTTTGAGTATGCGTTGAATGAAAAAAGGGTCGAATTGACCTTTCCTTTGTCCAATTAACGGAGTTAACGGTAAAAAGGGTGGAGGTTGTTTAAGTACGCTTTTTTAAACATGAAAGGATCGATGTAAGAAACAGACAAAAGATTAGAGGGTCGATGTAAGGAAGTTTTAGAAGTGATATGATAACCAGATAATTTATTGTAAATTTCAATGGATGCTTAAAGCTAAAAACATCGTTTAATTACATCCGTTTAATTACATCCGAAAAGAATCTCCAATTGAAAAGAACAGGAAGCGAATGCATCATCAACAAATCGGACTCATCATTTTCCAAATCGTTTTAGGAATCTGCGTCTGAAATGGCCGCCTCATCAAAAATCCCTAATGTCCCTTATTCAACGTTTATCATCATCGTTAGATCGTTTTTGCTTTTTCCCACGGTAATCTTTCCCAATTTTCGATTCCCAATTCTCGATCTCGTCTCTTCAACCCTAAGTTAAGTTATCTGCCCAATTCTCCTTCAATCATAATCGCAGTATTCAGGTAGTCACTCCTTTATTTATCTGTCATTGTTTTCTTTTAGTAAGTTTTGTTTCTTAAAGATCAATGGTCATGTGCATCGCCCTAACTTCTACGGTCTGTCTGTGAGCTTAATCGGGATGATATTATTGTTTTTGAGAATGATAAAGTGGGTAAGTGGGGAATTCAAGGGCTTTGATTAAAAGAATGTCTCTGTTAGCTAGTACAGTGGATGAGAATGAACATTTTGTTTGCGGAATTAGTTATGATTTTGTGATTGATGAATTCGAATTTTTCCGGTGTATGTCGAGGCTAGCTTGGTGGTTGAACAAACGGTGCAGGATGGGTAGGGTTAAGCGTGAGATAAAGAAGCTAGAGAACTCCAATGATCGTCAGGTCACATAAATATGAAACGCAAACAAGGGATACCGAAGAAGGCGGAGGATTTATCCATATTATGTGATGTTGCTATTGTGCTCATCATGTTTTCTTCAACCGGAGATCCTTGTTTATCTAGCGGAAAGCACAGGTAACGTTTTTTTTTTTTCTTTGTAATAATGACATGACTCTTCTTATTCCTACCGCTTGCAGTTTTTACCAACCATTTTCGGTCAGATATGGGACATGGGATGAACTTAAAATGTGGATTCGACACTGATATTTCAAACATCATGATCAAGAATTTAACTTTTGAACCTTGTCACAGGCGACCTCTCTCACTAGGGGTAAGGCTGCATATAATTTCTCCCCTAGACTCTGTTGTAAGTGAATCTTCAACGCCTGCTAGTCATGCACCACAAATGTGCCAATAAATTTCTACCTAGGTAATAGGTAATATGGTGTATCGTCACTGATATTTCAAGCATCATGATCAAGAATTTAACTTTTGAACCTTGTCACAGGCGACCTCTCTCACTAGGGGTAAGGCTGCATATAATTTCTCCCCTAGACTCTGTTGTAAGTGAATCTTCAACGCCTGCTAGTCATGCACCACAAATGTGCCAATAAATTTCTACCTAGGTAATAGGTAATATGGTGTATCGTCACTGATATTTCAAGCATCATGATCAAGAATTTAACTTTTGAACCTTGTCACAGGCGACCTCTCTCACTAGGGGTAAGGCTGCATATAATTTCTCCCCTAGACTCTGTTGTAAGTGAATCTTCAACGCCTGCTAGTCATGAACCACAAATGTGCCAATAAATTTCTACCTAGGTAATAGGTAATATGGTGTATCGTCAAGACAGCTTAATTCAATGATAGGTAACTCCTCTTAAACAATTGGGTTGGGGTTCAACATCTTCAGATGACATAAGAAACAACTAAATACTATATAATAGGGAGTTCGACACCTCATCGGTGAAGCTTTGTATGTCTCGTCCTCATACCCTACATTTGTCGAGATTTTGTGGGTCTGTTGTTTCGCTTTTTTTTTCTTTTGTCTTCTTTATGTATACACAGAGAAACTATTCTTATCTCTCAAGCAGTTAAACTTGAAAATATGAAGCTATTCTAAAGAAATAATCCTTACTCTAAGGGATGGTGGTTTTCCTATATTCTTAAGCTGCTATATACTTATTGCATTATGCCGCAGCTTTGAGGAGCTTGTCGACATGTTACATCAAGTACCTGCAGAGGAAAGGACAAAAAGGTTCTTATTTGATCTTTTTATAACCAAATCATTGGATGGCTGTTTTTTTATGCCTGATGTTGGTTTTCTCTTTGGTGCAGAATGATTCAAGATCTTGAAGTATGCACCTTATGCTACCTTATTCCAAGTCTCTAGTACATCAGAACTCTCAAATATTTTCTGCACTAAAATTTATGTTTTTTATG
>LIEC01012158.1:71311-95111 GCA_001925005.1 Drosera capensis | reverse complement strand
TCTTTGATGAAGAAGTCTTGAATTTTATTCAAGAAGCACAAGTATCAAACAACTTGCAGCTGATCTCGTGCACCTCTGCTGCAAGAAAGATTTCCACCTCTGCACAAGTATCAAATCACTCTCTAAATCATATTAAACCATTCAAACAACTTTGAAAAATGGCCAACACTCCATCATCCGCATCCAAGAAGAGCACCTCCACAACCAAATCGCAAAAGAGTCCCACCAAAAAGGTGGAACTGCAGACTGGAGTGGTGTTCGATTTCAGTTCGATCCAGTTCGAATCGGAAGAAGTAAAAGATATTGTAGATCTGATCGATGAATCTGGACTCCGAACCCTGTGCGAAAAGACCTGCACCATCTTTGATGAAGAAGTCTTGAATTTTATTCAAGAAGCACAAGTATCAAACAACTTGCAGCTGATCTCGTACACCTCTGCTGCAAGAAAGATTTCCATCTATGTCAAGGCAGACGACATGGCACAAATCTTTAATCTGCCAAGTGAAGGATCTATAGTGATTTCTAAGGAAGTGGTCAACTTGGGCAGGCATGCCATGTTGAACAAGGACAACATCAACGAAGGAATCCGAACCATGAAGAAGCTTCTATCCAAGGAACACAAATTGCTAGCTGATATCGTCAAAAAGGTCCTGCTATCCAGAGAATTCAGCAAGGATCAAATCATGACTGATCAGCAGGAAATCATGTGTGCAATCTTGACAAAATGCATCGTGAATTGGGCAAGATTGATGATGCATCAACTTGCCAAAGCAGTCGAGGGAAGACAGCCTCTCTTTGGACGAATCATTAGCATTCTACTGCAGAACAAACTCAAGTTGTCTGACAAGGAAGGAAGGCCCTGGAATCCTTCCAAGCAGATTGACGTAAGGAAGATAGGCAGACTACCTATCGGTCTGTCGAAGAAGCCTACCGCAGTGCAGACGACAGTTCAACCGTCTGCTAAAGGTGTACAGACCAGGAAGAAAGCTGCAGACCACCCTTCACAGGGAGCAGCACCCACTACTGCAGTAGTCTTGGCCAAAAGAAAAAAACAATCAGCCAAGAAACCACAACCATTACAGAAGAGAAAGATCAAGGAATCAAAGAAAAAGCTCATTCTGGAATCATCAGATGAAGAGACCATCTCTGACTCCCAGCCACAACCAATCGAGAAGGAAGCAGACATCCAGTCTATACTTATACAAGTGCAGACCGAGGAAACAGACAGGCCATCAACATCCTCGCAACTGGCTCTTCTACCAAAGAAGTCCTCCATACTGACCCCCGAAATGACTATCATGCATGATGCAAATGAAGCCATCAAGCTTCTCAAGGCTGGAGCAGATAAAGACCTCTACAATATGATTCTGGAGGCTCAAGTTAGCTTCCAAGAAGTTAGGGAAGGACCAAGAGCTCAAATGAGAAAGGAACTGGTTGAAAGGGGATTCACTCATGATGAGATCAAGGAAATCGAGGCCAAGCTGGCAGCCCTGCGGACTGGACCATCCCAAGTGCCTACTACCACTCATGCCCTCACCATCCGAACCTCAGCAGCAGAACTACCCCCAACTGCTGCACCTCCTACTGCAACAGCAGAAGACCCCTCTGCAACAGCTCAACCTCCTACTGCAGAAGAGGCCTGGACAAAAACCTCTCAAACAAAGCAGTCTGCAGACCAGGTCATTGAAAAAGCCCTGAAGACCCTCCAAGATATTGAAATGAGACATCTGCAGCAGAAGGGTTCAACTACTCGTCCTCTTACACGCAAGAAGTTGGCTGAAATGAGGGAGAAGCTGCCCAGTGAAGAGCTTCTCAAAGAACTCAAAGCCAAACATGAACTCTCTACTGCAAGAGTTCAAGGCACTGGAACCAGAAGGAAAACCAGGGCAACTAGGCCCAAGTTAGTTCCTCAAGGACCTACGACTCTGTATAGAGTCAATCCAGACAAGTCTACAACCCTGATTGGAGACATAGCTGGTATGAATGAAGCTGAAATTCATCAAATGTCAGAATTGCACAAGAAGACAGCAAGCAGATCTACTCGCCCAAAGGAGCCATATGTGCTATTCTGTGGAGCACTTGAATTTAAGGATTCAACTCTACGGACAACCAGACACAAGCATGCCATCTTAAAGACTGTTGAGTTTGTCAACACTCCTGCAATAGGGGAAACACTCAAACAGCTCATGAAAAAGCATGTTCAAGCTGCAATTGAAGAAATCCATTCCTATCTATCAAATCCTGATCTAGAAGCACATCTGCCCAATGATGGCGATGACAATGATGACAATGATGGCAATGACTTCCACCAAGATCCTCATGATGATGAGGATGCTATCATTGATGAAGTAGCTGCAGAAGGCATCATCACACAGACCAGTGTCCCCACACCTACAGACTTGGACGCAAAAAGTCTTGAAGTTGAAGACTTGGAAGCTACAAACTTAGACATTGAACCATTGGAGGCTGCAATTGCAGCCATAGAAAGTACAGACGTAACTACAGAACCAATAATTACCTTTTGCAGTTGTCATTGTTAGTTATACACCACCATGAATCCACAATGGATTATAATGTCGAATTTCACGACATTTTTGTGTCAACTAAGAAAAGACTTTAATGAAAGCCTCCATTATCATGCAGCGGGATAAAGACATAACTAGAGGACGATAAATCCTTCTTTGAACACCTGCTCAGTCAAATCTTGTAAGTACGAGACATAGCATTGACCCTCTCATCGAAATTGTCCTTATCCCATGTTATGTTCTTAACATTGTCCTCCACTAACATCTTCCCAAGATTACCCTGAAACACAAGCAGTTTATGAATTATGTTAAATAGTTAAACAAATGCAATATTGAGTTCAAACAAAGTCATCATACAGTTCATGAATCATCAAGAACTCTGTCCGCCCAAAAACATAATATCTTCCTTAACAAATCATCCATAAGTAGCAGTTTATCAAACCACCATTGAATGACTGGTTTTGCAGTACGTACCACACTTCTTTTCGAGTCAAATCACCCCATCCTTTGCTGTCCGGATGGATCCCAATGATTTTGCTGAAAACAATTGAAAGAATATCAAACATCTATCAAACCGAACTATCAAAATCCTCACACAACATCGTTATAAAGTTTTGGTTTACTTCATCGTAAAGTTAGTGAAAAGTTTCTGAAGGAATTTTTTGTCATTCTCCTCAAGTAAATTCCTTCCCGAGAACTTTTTTGTTCTGTGGGTGAAATTTTGAGCAATCATTGCACTTTTCCCCTTCTTATCTTTAGGTGCCGAGTTCACATTTTTTCTTACGTTTCCTCTTCTCATTTTGTTGGGTCGGCTAAATGAGGTTCGTTTCTTTCGACCACCTTTAGTCTGTCTCTTCATAATATGGACATTTTTTTCCTCTCTCTTTTCAGATTTCATTCCACACACAATTTCAGCAGCTTTCAACCCTTCAACAACAAATAAATAACAGTTCATACACAAACAAAGTCTGCAACATCATTTTCATCATTGTCAACATCTTCATCTTGGCTCAGCTGAAGTTTGATGACCTCCAATGTACCCTGCACAATATCCTGTGGATCTTCATCTTTTTTTTCTTCAACATTTCCCTCTTCAACTATCTCCTAATCCACTTTCTCTTCAACCATCTCCGTATCATTCCTAACATCCAGTTCAGCATCTCCTAAACCCACACAAAAAAAAACAAAAAAATCAATAGAAAATTAATTAAAAAACCATTAAAAAAATTAAAATAAGAAATTTAAACTTGCATCATAATTCATAAATCTTTATGCTGCAGTTCACAAGACATGAGTGTACAGTTCATAAGACATTGTTACACAGTTCACAAATCATTAAAATCATAGTTCACTCAAAATAATACTTAAACTTCACATAATCAAAAAAGTTTGTTCACAAACCAAAACTAAAATCTTCCTTCATCAACAAGAGCCTTAACCTTGTCCAATTCGATCTATTTTCCATCCTCACCATCCTTAACCTTTTTGTTCTTATATCCATCAAAATCTATTCCCTCATATTGATAGCCCTTTTCCTCAACAAAATCAGTCCCCTCAGTCTCAACAAAATCCTTCTCCTCCTCCTTCTATTTCTTCCCTTTGTTCGCTGCATTTGTAAGTACCAACGCCTTATATTTGTATATTGTGTCAAAAAGATATCTATGAACCGCCCTACCCCAAACATATTCTCTGATCTTTTTTAAATTGTCAGCATAATTGAAAACGAAATATGGAGTGTAAAAGGTTGTCTTCGGAAATAGAACATAGTTATAAACAAACAACACGAAAACCATAGCAAAATCATGGGTTGTATCCTCATCTTCCCTAGCGGTCAACTGATGCAATTTTTCACACAACTCTGTTCTTCTCACCATCTTCTTCGTCGCACAAAAAGAGTCGTTCAAAAGTCTTTTTTTTTTTTTTTGAGGTTGTCCTTTGCATTCATATCCACACCAACCATCGGCAAATCAACTATCAACGAAATGTGCTCCACAGTTAGTGAAACAAATGTATTCTGTTCACCCAAACCAATACCCACAAGGCCTAGGGTTATGCAATATAGAATCGCTTTAAGCCCCGCTCAACAAATCATAAGCTTCAGCATGTGTAAAAAATGAGAAAAGGGAGTCGAGCTTATCTTTGCGTGACATGCATCCAGTATCACACCTCTCAATTCGTCCATCTTCTTACTAAAGTAAGAAATCGCACACCGGGTTTGTAAGAGCGTCGGATTTCGATCCTTCGTCGTCTTCTTCCCTTCAGCCGTTCTCGCGGCCTTCTTAATGGTCTTCATCATCGTCTTCCCTTCAATCTTTAAGCTTCTTGTCTTCGTCGTCTTCGTCTCTTTGGGTTGTTCACTCATCATCTTCGGCCATTTGTTCGTCGCTTGTCTTCATCGTATTATTTTTCGTCGACGAAATTGACGATTTAGAAAAATTAGGGGAAGTTTGAATTGATGAATCGCAACGGTTGGATGGAGATTGTGATGATAGTGGCTCGGCTCGTGGTCCTGAATTGAGTGGGGGAGAAAGACGATTGATGAGGGTTTGAATTGAAAAGAATTAGGTTAGGGGATGGGTTGGGTTGGTTTAGGGATATAATTAAAATGAGAATAAGATAGATATTTCATGTGAATAGATATCAAATTATAAATTAAATTTTATTTGGATATCTAAACGTGTCTTTTTTGGATATTAATATATAAAATGAAAATTTGATAGATATTTTAAAATAATTATCCCGTTATTTTTTTGACCATTAATTATCCCCTTATTTTGTTAACCTTAACCCAAAAATCCCCAAATTGATCACCCCAAGTTCTCCCCACGCGCGTGGTGCGCCCAACCAAAATCCCACCTCTCCCCTCCACGATTCACACTCCCATTGGTCCAACCCCCGCCACATCATCCCCGAACAACGTGGCGCACATCAATCTCACAACGTAGCCCCACGCGCCTCCACGCAGTCAACTCCTCGACGCTCCAACCAAAATCAACCCTCTTCAGCTAACAAAAAAACCAAGAACAAAAACAAGGAAGAGCTTTCTTGATTGTGATGATGATGGTGAGAATGGATTTGTTGATAGTGATAGTCATTAATGTTGTGATGTTTGTTGGATCGACGAAGGCGGTGTGGATAAGTTTACCGAGCACGGGGGTGAAGTGCGTGTCGGAGGAGATTCAGAATCATGTTGTTGTTTTGGGTGATTATTTTGTCATCGATGAGCAGGGGCAGACCGTTCCCTCCGTTACAGCCAAGGTCGGAATTTAATTGATCTGTTTCACTTTGGATTGATTTTCATGCGCTTGCTGAGAATTTACCATGTCTTCTATGAAGTTCAGATATTGATATTGATTCTATATTAATTTGCTTGATTGAGTTGTTGATTTCAACTAATGACTATCGTTTTTCGATAGTTTTGTTCTATCCAAAGTTTATCTGTTTGTTGATGATAGTTACTGTCAAAAAGATGTGGGGAATTGATGATGGATGTAACAGACGGCATAAAAGCGGGTGTTAACTGTTTCCTCAATCTAATAATGAATGTCTTTGTGCTCTTTCGAGAGATGGGAAGTACTTTTTGGGTTTAGTCTTTTAAGGTTTCTGGAATGAGAATTGGGGATTGTTCTTTTGACTCCCCAATGAACTTGATGCTTTGTTAAATTCATTTGCTTTCATTCCTTGTGCCATGAGTTTGAGGCTTTTCTTTTGAAAATAGACTTGGGTGTGATATTTGTAATGCACAAAATGTTAAAGGTTAGAGAATCTGATACCTATGTAAATCTATTGCTTGATATTTTTGATCTCTGGATAGGCTGAAGTTATGGGGTTGGTTTGGGTTTGGAAATCCGAATAGATTATTCCGACATCGAGCTCATACTCAATCCTCATATTAAGATTTCATGGTTACACTAGTTGCCATTTGGTACCTAACATTAGTTGCTTTAGAGAATTCGATGCTATGCAATACCCATCTTATCGGAATCAGAAAAGCATGTACTTGATTAAGGCTTGCCGGGTAAGATTATTTCACTAGAGTGGATGCTGGGTGATGCGGTAGCTATTAGGGAATCCCGATAATTTCTCCGATCAACGTATACTTGGATAGCTGCAAGTACAGCAAGTATCAATGTAATCACAGAAAGAGGCTGAAGCCATTCCAATTCTGTAGCCTTGATTACAGCTCTACTCTTGTATAAATATGTACAAAGAGAGTTGAGAATGCAAGCCATTTGATACACGTTAACCTTTATATGGTATCAGAGCTCTACTGCTCCTCTGAGCATATCGATCCTCAAAACCGTCCTTTTTTTTTCGGATCCTACCTCATGGCGTCAGAAAACTCTAGCAATGCTGAAACTCTCAGCACTCCTGCATTAGTCACAACCATTGTACCAGCTGCATCAAGCTTGATTACTTGCTCTCAGTGTAGCTCAAATCCCGGTCAAATTGACCTCTCAAAATTATCCATCTTGGCGAGCCCAATTCAACGTTGTCCCGATCGGTTGTGATCTAGTCGGATTTGTCTATGGTACAAATCTATGTCCTACTGCAACACTTGGACAGGGGGACCAATCTTGCAGTAACCCAGCATATGCGACCCGGATTCGACATGATCAGCTCCTCCTTCATGTTATTCTTGCTTCTGTGTCAGAAGCAGTTCTCCCTCTTATTGCTTTCGGAAAAAGTTCACACGAAGCTGGAGCAAACTTGCTCAACTGTATTCCAATCGATTTCGATCACGTGTAATGCACCTGAAAGAGAAACTGTCACTCCTCCGACAACACTCCAAATATGTTGCTGAATTCCTTCAAGAGATCAAAGGCCGATGAACTTGCTCTTATGGACTCACCTATCTGTGACGATGAGTTTGTGATCCATGGCCTACGAGGACTGGGACATGAATACAAGAAAATCGCTGCTGCCATTAGAGCTAGCGAGAGCTCCATCTCCTTTGAAGAGATCATGATAAATTGATAGCATATGAGTCATAAATTACCCGTGATGAACATGCTGCTGAAAACCTCCCAATCACAGCAAATGTTGCTAATCATCCACGCTATGGTGGTCTGTCAAATAAATCTGGAAACTCAAGAAATGGGCGCAACTCCTCATCTCAAATTAATCGAGGCTGAAACCAAGATCAAAATCCTTCGGGAGGGAAATACACAAACCGTCCTCTTTGTCTGTTCTGTGATTGATATGGTCACACGGCCAAGACTTGTTACAGGATCAAACCTGCAGCAAATGGTCTAGTTGCTCATGCGACAACTACTTCCGAGACGGGTTGCCTTATGGCCTCGGGTATCTCCCATCACATTACGAATGACCTTTCTAATCTTTCTGTGCATTCCGAATATGATGGATCAGATCAAATCGTCATAGGTGACGAAACAAGTTTGGGAATCTCACACATCGGTACAACAAATCTGCGTTCTCCAGCTATTTCTTTCACTTTAAATAATGTGCTTTGTGCTCCCTCAATATCAAAAAAAAATCTAATTTCCGTCTCACAATTTTGTCAACAGAATCAAACATCTATTGAATTCTTTAATCAAACATCTATTGAATTCTTTACCTCTCATTTTGTTGTGAAGGACCAGTGCACAGGGGCGACTCTTCTTCGAGGTGACCTCAAGAATGGAGTCTATTGCTTGCCCTCATCCGTGAGTGCTTCCTCATCATTACCTACAGCTCTTGTTGGCGAGTGAACACAACGTGATGGATGGCATCAACGTCTCGGGCATCCCTCTCCACACATCCTCGACAATATTCTTCAGTCTTTTACATTATCCTTGCTGCAGTCCTCTGAGTCTAAGTCCACTGGTTTATGTAATTCATGTCGTTGTAATAAAAATCACCAACTAACTTTTCGTGTTTCATCTCTCAAAATGCGGCAACCATTAGAGCTTATTTTCACTGAATGTATGGGGTCCTGCTCTGACTCTTTCCATTGACTATTTCAAGTACTATGTTATTTTTGTTGACCACTTTACAAAATATGTTTGGCTATATTTGGATAGCTGCAAGGATAACAAGCATCAATGTAATCACAGAAAGAGGCTGAAACCATTCCATTTCTGTAGCCTTGATTATTGCTCTACTCCCGTATAAATCTGTTCTTAGAGAGTTAAGAATGCAAGCCATTTGATGGACATTAACCTTTATACTGCATGCTGCAAATGTGGAGAATGCATTCAATCACAATTCGACATGGAAGCAGTACTGCTTTGTAGCAGTTGGCAGCCACGAGGTGGTTTGTTCTTTCAATTAGAAGGTTGCTATTTGGTGATTGATTTTTTGCGATACTGGAGCATACCGATGAAAGCTTCGCCTTTTCAGTTAGTTGAACAAGTATCATGAAAAATGATGCCAAATTGTTGAGGAGAAGGGTTGTTCTGCGAAGGCCAATTTTGTGTTGGTATAGAAACGGAGCGCTGATCTCTGGTTAATCGTTTTCGGCCTTTTAGTTGATCAGTTCACTTAGTTTTGGTGCATTTGATTACAATCATATGCTGGTAACAACCTTGTGAGGTTCCAAGGCTTTGAACTTCTGTTGGTTGAGCAAATCTGTTCATTTATGTTCTTGCAGCTGACGAGTCCTTACGGCAATATTGTCCACAACAATGAAAACACAACTCATGGTCAGTTTGCATTTACCACATCCGAAATTGGCAGTTACTTCGCTTGCTTTTGGTCGGCCAGCGGTACTGCAGCCACTCTCAACCTGGATTGGAAAATCGGAATTGCTGCTAAGGATTGGGATTCAGTTGCCAAAAAAGAGAAGATTGAGGTAACTAAACTAACCTAGAGCTCTCTGTGATGTATCAAATCATGTGTTCAATACAGATTTGTTGTCAATTTACAGGGTGTTGAATTGGAGCTGAGGAGACTTGAATCAATAGTGCAATCCATCAAGGATAATTTGGAATACATGAGGAAAAGGTACCTTCTTGTCCTCTTTTTATGATGCAGCCAATCATATATTTTAGGACATGCTAAACTCTATTGACGGACATGTTGGGTTATTTTGTGTGTACAGGGAAGCGGAGATGAGGGAAGTAAGCGAAAAAACGAATGCACGAGTTGCACATTATAGCATGGTGTCTATCGGTATCTGCATTGGGGTTTCTGGTTTTCAAGTTTGGAACCTCAGGCGGTTCTTCCAGAAGAAGAAACTCATATAGGTTCCATCTTCCAATCTCGCATAAACTGTGTGTCATCTCATGCACCTCAGATTATTATCTGGCATCTTTGTTTCTCATTCCGATAGAAACTTATGACAAAGAAGATAGAATTATTCAGCTGTTAGATTTCAGATAGAGCTGCAAAAGCAATTCCTGTATTCGGGTCAGTAACTTCGATAGATATCTTTACAGAATACATGAGAAGTAGCCATGGCAGGACAATCACAGTATCTTTTTGTAGCCATCTATTTTCCGCAATGCAACAGTCCGTTGTAATGTGCTGGGGATTATCATTGTGCTACTTTACAACAGGTTGCAAAAAACATTCTGGCAGTAGCAGCAGCCTCCAGTCATATAATGTTTCTTATGTACAAGGTTTCCGCTTTCAATGTCACAGCAGTAAGCACGAAGTCTATGGCTATGCATACAAATGAGAATTGTAAGAGTTTGTCAGCTTTGGCTACAACTCGTTAAAGCCTTACAGAAGAGGTGGATCATTTTAAACAAATATGTACACCAGCAACAAAGTTGTACATTGAAACTATCAAGTGTTTTTCCAACTTATCAAGCATGCATATAACAAATGCAGCAAAAAGAATACAGGAAGAAACAGTGAACATGTTCTCCTAATCTCTAGCACCACTTCAAGTCCTGCCAGATCTGTTCTCTCGTCATATGGGTTGATACATCTCATTGGAAATTTTGTGTCATCTTGAAGCATGAAGAGTTGATACATCTTATTGAAATTTTGTGTCGTCTTGTTTCATGATTTCATGCTACTGCCTCCAATAAAGAAAAACTTTTGCTGCTGCTGCTGGTAACGTAAGGCCAAAGATCCCGAGTGCGCTCCAATATGCGGCCTAAACATAGCATTGCATGGGGTCATTGATAAGCGCTAATTCGGCAGCTGGTGCCAAGGGAACGGCATTACTCATCGAATCAAAGACCCAAGGCTTCAGTTATTTTCTTATGAAGCATCTCGGCCCCAATGCGAGGAGACATTCTAGGCAGTTCTTCCTGTAGAAGACTTCATCAGAATTACAACAAAACCAGTAGAGAAGAAAAAAAAATAGATGTTTCATGGGGTGCCACACAGAATCAAATTACATCTCATTTTGTTCAATCAAATCATAGATGCGAATTTTGACCAAATCATGTTATATGGACAATGCAGACAATAGAACTAAAATCAACAACTCTGCTGGCACAAATGGAGATAGAAGCACAGACGAACACCTCCACTTATACAGCCTAATTTTGTTAAGCTTTTCTGTTGTAACTTGTCAATCCTGTAAATTTCACGTTAAGCTGTAATCAAGACGGGACTGGAATGAGAAGTATCTCTTTTAGCTTTTACGAGGCAAGTCATTGCTATCAATTGATCAAGAATCTTCTCTAAAATATCCACAATCAGCAAGAATAATGCAATTTCACAACCCATCCACATCCTCACACGTGACACATTCCAGCCTCCCTAAGAGGCACTAACGCAAAAATTGCACTGGAGCAACAGCAGGGAAGATTAGTGGAATTGTTGTCTTGCGATAACTTTAGAACAGAAAGGAAGTTTTACCCTCAAAACATGATGCTCCAAACTACTATTTCCTCCTACCACGGCAAAATCATATAGCGGATTCTAAAGAGAATGCAAGTTCTCACTTACCTCAGTGCCATCAGAACGCACTTTGGCCAATACTGGTATCTCATACTGGTAAGCCCTCTCCCATCCCGGATTGGTGGTAATATCCCTCATCTACATGAAATTAAAATCTCCACTCAGTGCCATAAAACCCCAACATATCTTCAAAAGAAAGAAAACACTGATCATGGGTGCATCACTAGAAGATCTAAGCCAACAACTCAACCCAAAAGAAATCCAACATTAAAATCAACATTTCAACCAGGGGGAAAAAAAAACAATCCAGGAAACTAACATCCAAATACGATTCAAGCACCACAAAATTTAGCATCTGATAATTTTGTCTCATGATCACGGGCATTGATAAGCATTGTTCATGACTAACATGCATCAAATTTAACTCTCCAATATATACAAAGAAAGAGATCATCCGTGGTTACATGGACAAGAGATATTTGGTTACCACAAGATATTTACTACTAATATATTGTAACTCTAAGCCTTAAATTTATGGGAAAATTCCCAAAATTACAAAAATTATAGAAAAAATTCCCAACCGGTATAATCTAGGAAAATAATTTCTATAAAGTACATACTTTCAATTACCAAAACCTACGACAAGCCACACTGAGAAGAATCAAAATCGAATTCTAAATCAAATCAAATCCAATCCAATCCAACTCAAATCTTCCATCAACAAATCCAAATCAGATCTATTCTTGAATTCAATTATTCTTGAATTCAATTGAACTCAACAAATCGCAAACAATTGTTCTTGATTTGAGTGGGCAAACTTAACAAAACCATTGTTCTTGATTCTCGAAATCTGCAACAAAACAATTGCCATGAGGCATGTTCTACAGCTATAAGTTCTGCAATGAAGTAATAGATTTATCTCTTTTCAACTTAGGTGTATTGTTTGATGAAACAGTGTGTATGTGTTAATAAACAGTGCGTCTGTTGTTTTTTTCTTTTTTTGAAAAACAAAATTATACAAATGCGTTAAATAAAATTTATAACATGATATCCATAAAATTAAAAAAAATGAAGTGTTATTTAAAAAAAACCAAAAAAAATTGAACTGAAGCACTGTTTCCTTATACTAGCGCCCTGTTTTGTAGAACTTGCGTATTGTTTAAAACAGTATGCATGTTCTACGAAACAGTGTGTCAGTTCAAAAATGAAAAACAATACGTTAATTCAAATAGAAACAGGACGTCAGTTCAAAAATTGAAACAGTATGCTAGTTCAAAAAATTGTGATGTATGTCATTGGATTTGTGGTGTTAATGGATGATTTTATGGTGCATCCAGTGATTCGAATTGTATTTGATGGAGGTTGAAATTTGGATTGCAGGTTTTGGTTTTGGGATGGGGAACAAAATTGATAAGAAAAAAATATACATATAATGTCACAGTCCCCATTTATGAAACTCCTACGTTGATGACGAATGAAAATAATGAGATGGAGTTGTGAGAGGAGAAATCTAGAGTGAGGAATTTGGGGTTGGAGTTCGTATATGTTGCGCTAGAGTTTGGGGGAAGGCGATGATGGTGGCAACACGACATTGACCTTGGTGGTGGTGGTTGAGGGTTGAGGGTGGTGTAGGGTATTGTGGTGTGGGGTCAAAGATATTATATGTTTTGAGGATTTTTTTTTCAAGATTGTATTTTTGGGAATATTTTAAAAAAGTTTATCCTATGAGAATTTTATGTAAAACAAAAATTTTAAGTAGCACAAAGGCGTTGATTTGGTCGTTCCCCACCTAATTCATCAAGCCAAAGTATCTCTCAATCATTCTACACTACACCCAAATCTAAACACATTAGAGCGGCTCTGACTAGAGTTCATCGGTTCCGATCCTGATCTCCGTCAACACTCGGCATGCAAGTGCATTATCCATGTCTCAAACCCTAATAACACATTCATTCGTGTATAGAGACGCACGAGTAAGTCCATCATAACCAATGAATCATTCCCTACAGTAGGTTCACCAAAATCCCAAAAATGGCAATAGCAGAAGGAAAAGACCTCGAGTTGAACGCCATTGAGAGGACCATCAAGCGAAAACGCAGCGGAGAGTTTCTCCTTGAGTCCATCGCACAAACAGCACCCCGGCTTCGAATACAACACCAGCTTCTTCCCCTCACTCGAAGAAGAGCAGACGAATCTCGAAGCCAAGG
The DNA here is from genome assembly GCA_001925005.1 of Drosera capensis. Taxonomy (NCBI): domain Eukaryota; kingdom Viridiplantae; phylum Streptophyta; class Magnoliopsida; order Caryophyllales; family Droseraceae; genus Drosera; species Drosera capensis. Next base: position 81,577 of record LIEC01012158.1, on the reverse strand, counting down.
GATTATTGCGTAACCCTAGTTGCTTGGCTTGTTCTCTGAGGAGAATCGATGGTAAGCGTACGAAACTGGTCGCCATCGGCATCGGAGAGTGTGTGTGGTCTGTGGTGGAGGAGAGGAGAGGAGAGGAGAGGAGGGTTTGACCTAGTGAATTCGGCTTTAACTGGATCTTGTTATGCAACATACTCAATAATAATTTGTGTGATTGGTGGATGATACGTAGTTTCATATTCTTTTCATTGATGACGAGATTTTATTAATAAAAAACTAATATAATATTAGTTAATCCAATGATTAAAAAAACAATCGTAATAATTTTTTATTAATATTATATTAGTTTTTTTTTTTTTTTTGATAAATGATATGTAAGTTTTAACTTATCATAACCAGTTCTCAAGAGGAGTGAAATATGACCGAGGCTATTTAGCATCATGCTATGTTGAGTTCGATATGTTTTCATTGAAGTATGAGGGGTAATTGAGCCCTGTGTAGGTTATAAAATGAGATGATTTAGATATTGCTTTTCCTAACTCGAGCTAGGTCATTAAATTATACTTCTCCGCAACTTAAAGAACTGATTGATTAATGTATATCAAATTAGAAAATTGAGAAAGAATGTACGTCCCATATATATATATAAGGTTTGTAAGGTTGATTTATAAAAAAAAGATTCTTGAAAAGATTTTATAATAATAATGGTGTAAAATATAATCTTTCAAGAAATTTTTTTATATGATATAAAATCAACAATATATTTTCGTATATATATATACATATATATCGTTCTTAATCAAACTCTCGGTGATTTTAGAGTCTGTGTAGTGTCGTGGGACGAATAGGTTCATGAATTAACCTCCGTTTTCCATCTGTTTGATTTCACTGAAGTCCTTTTCTGTTTGCTTCAGAATACTCATAAGTACATTACCGTGAGATGAGAGAATTTCCAGCTAATTAAAAGATATGGAATCTCTAAGAATCTTTTAAAGACAAGGTATAGTCTTTAAGTCATAGTTCACGGCTTGTTGGAAGTACTGAGCCGTTCTTTTGCATAAAGGCCATAAATTGACAGCACATGACACCACTCTAAGATATCTTTGATCAAAAGAAACATGCTTTTTCCCAATATCTATAAACCAAACGTTAGATCTAGTTTCGTCTTTGAGAAGGCATTTTGTATGTTTTTTTATCTTCCCAGAAGTTTTGTGCGCTTACATGCATTAGCCTGATACGACATGAACGAACACGACAATATTTCAAAAGGAACGGGGAACAAACACGTACTAAAACGCTTTACGTAAATCGCGATCCTCATTCCATCTCTTCGAAGTTGGCAACATAGACTAAATTTGTTGCATACTACTCCGATTGCTTAGTTGATACTGACATAAGAAATGCTTTTTGATAACTAAAATAAAGAAAAAATGTTATCGTCCATTATTCATGGAAGAGGACAACGAAGGAACATTGCGGTTTTGTCATATCGCTTATTGTGCTTCCACTTTTGAATCATTCATATGAAAGCAAACTTGTCAGATATGGACGCAATCATTTTTCCATGCTTATCTGAACTGCCCAAAACATAAGACAACTAATTGCAAAATTATCTATAGAAGCATGGAGCACGTCAAGAGAATATGAGGCTGCAATGAGGGGTGAGCAAAATTGTTCTCGAAATTCTAGCCCGGATCAAAACCCGAAAGAATCGGATCATCCGGATTTCCTTTTGATCAATCGAATAGTCCGCAAACCCGAAGGACCTTGAGTGTCGGATTTTGATCCCTTTTAAAGGGTTTTTGAGTGTTTAAACTCTCATTTCAATGTTCTTTTCATAGTTTCTTATGTCTCCCCTCATTGAAGGAGTTTGGCTGAGTCGCTTATCTTATGGGGTGGGATTTGACCCCCGGTCTTGCTATTGTTTCTCTTAAAAGAAAATCCTAAAGGACTTTGATCAATCAAACATCCCGCAAACCCGAAGGACCTTGAGTGTCTGGTTTTGATCCTTTGATCTCTCCCCACATTGAAAGAGTTTGGCTGAGTCGCTTATCATATGAGATGGGATTTGACCCCCGGTCTTCCTATTGTTTCTCTTAAAAGAAAATCCTGAAGGACTTTGAGTGTCTGGTTTTGATCCTTTGATCTCTCCCCTCATTGAAAGAGTTTGGCTGAGTCGCTTATCATATGGGATGGGATTTGACCCCCGATCTTGCTATTGTTTCTCTTAAAAGAAAATCCTGAAGGATTTCTCTTTGATTAATCAAATAGCCCGCATACCGGAGGACCTTTTAAACCATCTTTCGTTAACGGGCTCACCATCACAAAGTAGTTCGGGCATTCAACAGGTTTTGATCCATTGGCCTCTCCTCTTCTTAGAGGAGTTGATTGAACCGCTTACCATGTGAAGTGGGGGTGATCCTCTCCCGGTCTTGCTATTGTTAATGCTTCATGTTTCCTACTTTTTTTTGTTGGTGCACTTTATAAGTTTAAAGATTAATAGTATGTTATATATTTCAATGACTTGTTTTCATTCTAATATGTGGAACAGTTAACTCTTATAAGCTTTATTGTTACTAATATTATGCATTATTCCTATACATCTTGGTGTATTTTGTGTGACATCAATTCTAATTTTTCATTAAATATTAATTTGGTATGAATACCACTGTTACTGTAAAAATCAGATTTATAGGACTCGTGAAACATTCTAGATAAATCTAACTAGGCAATTTCTAGGCTCGTAGCTTCTACACAATTCCTTGCCTAGATGATTCTACACTTAGGAACTCGTAGATTATTTTAGGTTACATAAGATTGAGAACTCTCTAGATACACTACTACAGAATTCTAAAAAGTTTTAGAATAGAGATTACAAATTATATACATAACACCCCTCTTATTTTGTAATTTGGAGAAACTATCGAAGGTTGTTGAACTTCTCTGCTGATACACCCTTGATGAAAATATTGACCAACGGCTCATTGGTAGGAATAAATTGCTACTCTATCTCTTTGTCTTCAACCAAGTTAATGATGAAGTTATGCCGGATCTCAATATGCATTTGTCCTTGTATGAAATATTGAATTCTTTATTATCGTGACTGTAGACAAGTTATCGTAGTAGAAAATTGTTGGTCCTTCTTTTTATTTCTATATATCGAATAGAATTTTTTGTAGCCACACTGCCTCATATGATGTACTTGTTGCTGAGACATACTCGACTTTTTCTAATGATAACGCTATAGTGTGCTCCTTCATAAATGACCACGATATGACCTTGGATCCCAAGAAAAAAAATATCCTGAATTACTCTTTTGCTCATCAATACATCCTGCCCAATACTGTCGTTAAAACTAACAAAAATTTAGTTTTTTTTTAAAACATACATGGTGCCACAATTCTTTGTGCCTTGTAGGTATCGAAGGATATGCTTTGCAGCAGCATAGTGGAGTTTGCTTGGATCACTCTGTTTCTAAAAACTACACTCATCGCATAGAGTATATTTGGCCTTGTACTGGTGGCATAAAATGAGTGACCCAACTAGGCTCTGATAGGTGTAGGATCAATCAGTTATACTCTATCATTTGTAGGAACCTTCTCATTCAATGTTGTTAGGGTCGCTTGTAATTTATCATATTATATCTTTTTCAACAAATTTTTATAATATTTGGCTTGACAAATGAATATATCTACTTATTATTGTTAACTTGTATGCCAAAAAAATATCTCATCAAGCCCAAGTCTGTTATCTCAAAATCCTTCATAATTGCCTTTATGAACTCTTCTAGTATTCTTGGGTTAGTCTCACAGTAGATCAAATTATCAACATAGAGAAAGAATATGAGAAAGTCTATACCTTGCTTCTTGATAAACATCAAGGATGGCTTGCTCAGATTCCTTTGAAATCCTTGTTAAATGATCAATCTTGTTATTTTTGTGCTCATGGTGCTTGTTTTGATCCATAGAGCTGTTGTTCTCTTCTCCCTTGATCACATAAACTTGTGGTTACTCTATGTAAAGTTCTTAATGTACCTCTCCATTTAAGAATGCTGACTTGACATCCAGCTAATAGACTTATGGCTTAAGTTGATCAGCTGCCAGTACAAGGATTGTCCTTATTGTTCCATGTAAGAAATTGGATCAAAAGTTTCATTGATGCCTATCCATGATTTCTAGGAGAATGCTTTTACTACTAACCAAGCTTTCAGCTTCTAGTAGAAGTCATCTTCATTGAATTTAGTTTTATAAACCTACTTGAGGCCAATGACTTCTTTCACTTCTGAAAGATTGACTAGCTCCCATGTTTTATTGATCTCTATCATTTTAGACTCTTCATACATTGCCTTGACCCATCCAACGTTCTTCGTTGCTTCTTCAAACTTTGCGCTTATACCAGAAGAATGCCACATCACACGAATTATAGATCTCGTGAAGAAAGCGCATCTTCCTTTGCAATGATTTTGAGTCTTAAGTGTCATCTTCTATTGAAGTTAGATGACCTTCATTTGACTCTTACATTCATTTTTCAAATATACTCTATGATTATTATTTCTCGATCCTATGTTGTGTGCTTTGATGTTTTGTAGGTACCACTTCGAATAATGGAAGCTCATAACGAAGGTCGGTACGCTGATTCAAATGAGGTCTCTGGTGGTCGATGAATGGTATGAAGTTTTATCACTCATTTCGACATTAAAATAAGGTTCGATACCAAAAAACATGAAAACAAATCGAAACGATATGAAAAAAGCATTTTTAGGGGGCTTAGAAACGTACGCTGGGGTGCAAACGACATTAGATGGGGTATAGCCACCCATATGGAAGCACGGTGCCCTGATGCGTCCCAGACCCTTCTCCACTATTGGATGACATGCACCTTGAAGCAAGCAAACCCGGCTCCCCGATCGGTCATATGCAAGTTTTTAATCGATTTTCTTCATAACTATTTTTCATACTCTTTTCTTCTTCCAACATATCTAAAACCTCCCAAACTCTCTTTAAAATCAAATTTCCCTTCTAAATCAAGTCTTAAACATTAAAATCTTGATCAAACATTCAAGTCATTCATTCAAGATTACAAGGTACATCAACCTTAACCTATATGTATCCTCTAAACTTTCATGAGTTGTTATGGTTTAATGAGGGTCTTATATGATTGATTTGGTGTGGATGGTGAGAGAAATTGATGATAATTGTACTTTGATAGCATGAATCATGCATTGGATGATAATTTAAAGGCTCAAAAATATGCTAGGAAGGTAGTTCATGACCACGCACACAAAGTGTTCGATGAAATGATTGTATGATCTTTTTTTGATGATTCTGAAGTTTGAGCATTGTATTTTGATGTTTTTTTTTACACTTAGTACAAGGTTTGATCATGGTTTTCTTGCTATCCCATGCTTTTGTGATGTATTTGATACGATTAAGTGGTTGAGCCTTAAGGTCAATGCTAGCATGTTAAGTTCTTATTTCGTCCACTTACACACTTTGTGTTTTCAAGGTATCATGCACGAATCAAAAAAAAAAACATCCACAGGCAAGACAATGAATAACCATTAGTCAGGATGCCTATCAAAATCGAGAACCAAGCTACATTTGGACCCTTCCGAGCATTGATAACCAACACAAGACGAGCTCACTCTAACTCTTCTTTCTTAAATTCAATCTTTCTTTTTTCTCGCATTGGGGATAATGCTTGAAATAAGCTTGGGGAGTATGTGAATCGTTGACATTTATCATGGTTTTGAGTATGCTTGTTAGTCTTGTTCCTTAGGTAATGCGAATGGACATGAGCTTTTCGGAACGTTAAAACATGTTAAAACTTAAAACTAATAAACAAGGAAGTCTCATATTAGAGAAAATAACAAACCTAAGATGACCACTATCCCCTTGATTGTTTGGCGGAACACTATCCAAAATTTCACTTAACTCGACTTTCATAGAAAGGCATATATGGAACAGTGTTAAACACGGGTTTGATTAGATTCTTAAGCATGTTTGTCACAAGCTTTCACGCACCTAAGAAGAAGTGAAGTGATGCACGCATTGGAATCATGTTACCTTTTCTTTGTCGTCATAGCTTTAAACCTTTCCTTTTTCACTTACACTATGATTCCCTTACTTATCTTTAACTCTCATATACTTTCTTGGATGATCAATATGTTTTACATGTCTAGTTGGAGTGTTGTTTTCTTGATTTATGATACTTACCCTCCACAAAGAACCCTCTTAAGCTTTTGACATAAGCTCCAGTCAAGGATGGTTAAGGAATGAGATAGAAATACCAAGATTTATAAAGGAGAAGGGTGCATGTGAAATGATGAAAATGGCATAAAAATATGGGATGGATGAATGCTTGCTTTGATGCAATGTAATATATGTTTTAAAAAATTGAAAAAGAAGAAGTCATAAATCCTAAATAAAGGGAGGAACTCGTGAATCTTTGTGATTTTAAGTAGTGGGTTGTATGGTTTTGCCTCGAAGAATAATGCTTGAAGCATAAATGGGGACGATAGAAAAACTATCACTTGACTTGGCTCACTTCCATCATTTCTACCAAACTCTACATGACCAAAAGACAACCTCCTTTCATACCTGTTGTTGATCCTTGTCGAGCCTTATTTGGATTTCAATGCACCTTATTACTTGAATATAGTGTTTGGTGAAATCGTAAGTTTATTTGTTGTATTATTTGAGTTGAAATCTTTCCATTACGTGTTTATTTACTTGTTGATCCATCTTTGTTATCGATATGATCTTCAAGATCATGTAGGATGTTGAGCAATGGCCTAACCTTGGAAACGATGTAGTGACATTGGGATGTGTTCATGCAACTATATCGTGGGGGAACGATAAGTTGGTTTGTTAATATCTTGAGTTATGACACTTGACGATAATAATTCCCATAGTTTAATAAGCTATGATGATCTTGTTTGTCTCATCTCATCATTATTACTTGAGGACAATCAATAACTCATTCTTGGGGGAGTTATTTAGAGTGTAAAAATACATGTTTGACCTTATTTTTTCTCAGTTTTCAATAATTCTGGGGATAAATTATGCATCTAAATTGTGTTAAATACTTATCCTTTAGTTGATTCATGCATATGCTTGTTTTTTACAAGGGGAGCTAATCGATATCAAGAACATTGTAAACATAGATCAAACAAGCATAAACGAGGTTGAATGAGACCACGAGCGGGTCTGGGCAGCATCAAACCACATCGAGGTAGCCCAATGGGCCACAAAAAAAGCCCACATGTGCCCTAAGCTCTGTGGCATGGCTTTGGGAGCATCTCCCTCCATGACAACACAAAAGCACCCTTTTTCTCACTTCTTAGGATTATCTCTAGGTGCGGCTAAGTATTGGGGTGTTTGGTGCTTATTTTGGGGATATTTTAATCATTGTTTCATACCAAACTGAAGGCAATTATCAAGAAAAAAGGAGAATCAAGATCCAAGGAGAGATACTAGGCCATCGATAACTAGAGTCTAGTAGAGATCATCTTGATTTATCCTTTCCTCTTTGTGTTTGTTCATAGATTTGGTGATGACTTATATGCCCTCAAGGTCTTTGATGTATTGTTTTGATGTCTAAATCATGATGTAAACCTTCAATTAGGGTCGTGATGTGGTTGGATTAGTGAAATGATCATTTTAATATGATAATCTAGTTGCTCGTTCATTGTTATTGTGTTTAATGTCTCACTAGTTTGATCACCAAGTGTATGAATTGAGGATTGTGTCGCCTATGAGAGGATAGACACAATCTAGACCATGATAAATCTCACCTCAGATTGAATGCATAGTTGAGGAACCATATGCACCATTCGTGTAGTTGTAAAGGGACATCATCGACCGTAATGACTAACTAGGCGTTATTCTCTTACGTAGTGATGTGTTGTGACAACGTGTGATGAGATCTATTCTAGACCTGGAGAGAGGCTAGTGTATGACTTACAACCCCTCCACTTGAGCAACAACTAGATTAGAGTGACGAAATGATCATGCACTATGAAGACGTGTCACGACCCTACCTTCCATCACTTACCACAACCAACTACTTAGCATTTATTGCCATTTGTCTAGCTTAGTTTTAGCCTTATACGCACAAACTACTCGTCTTTGATTGTTTGACCCAATAGAACTAAGATAAGTTGATCGGTAGGGATAAGTCTTTGTTGGTCAATAAAGAGTACTATCGTTAAGCACTTCAAATTAACCCTCTCGAAACATGGTAGTGGTGAGTAAGAATCGTTCCCACGAAGTGAGACAGAATGCAATAGAACTAATAAGTATAAATATTCCTAACTTCAATTAAGCTGAAATTAAATGGAGGAAATAAGATAATTCAAGAACTAAAAAAAATAGAAAGATAAAAAGTAAAGATAATGAAAACTTATCAAGGATAACAGACGAGCATTCAGAACCAATCGATTTAATCATGGACAAATTTACATAAGCCCGTGAACAATTCTATGTGAATAGAGTTCTAGGAAACTCTAGGCATGCAATTTCTTTTACATTCTAATGTTGTTCAATTAGAGTACCGTGACAGTGTCAAGAAGTGATATCTTAGGCAATTCACAAGAGTGAAAATCAATCATAGTAATCTATTTTCTTGAATTAAGCTCTAACTCTCCTCAAGGTAGTTATATCCCACTAAAGAGTTAGCCAAGACATAATGCTAAGTTGTGATGCTTCTTCTAACTTGAATAAACTTTAATAATGATCAACAATTCATCCAAACCTAGGTACCTACTAACATGGTCAAAAGAGTCCAACCATTGCATTAGTGAAACATAACCAACCCTAATTACCTACTCTAAGATAAATTCAAGAAACACATAAAATAAACATCAAAAACATTCACAGTCCATATATTCTTTATCCACATCAATAAAATCAGAATCGTCTCATAAAATCCATGGTCATGAAATCATTCATACGATCCTTACTAACACAGCTACTCAGTTATGATTAAATCAACACAATTAAAACAAGAGAAGAGAACGATCAAACCCATCATCAAAAGAATTTCATAACGAATTCAAACGTTCCAATCTGATGTCCTCAATCACAACACAAATGATCACAATCTCGATCAATGAACGAAAGAAATAAATCACCAATTACAATTACTAAAATAGAAAACAAAATATTGTTATTGAGATCTAAAACCCTGAATTAAAACTAAAGAAAACTAAGAGTTTTGGAACCCTAAAACTAATCTAACACTGCTTTTCTGATGAAGTTACAATGTGGTATATATAGAAAAATGAACAAGTTTTGAAACCTATAAAATATGCACCAGAAAATAATTTTTCGTCGAATAGCTTTCAAGGACGTGCTTTTTTTCACGGGCGTGAAAGTATCATGTTGTAAAATGTCATTCTCGAGGAGGGCTATTTTTTGACACTTTCATGGGCACTCACTTTCACCCATGAAAGTGACATAGGAAAAAATGGCTTAGTGATTTTGAGCTCCGTTTGATTCCTAAAGTCATTTTGCTTCCCTAACACCTTATATATGTATCCAATTCTCCAAAAACTTCATTATCTTCGTGAACATCATGCCAAAAGGCTGTCCAAATATTCATCCAAACCCAAGCATCAGTTGATCATAATTAAGCATAAAAAAAAGTCGAGATTTACACAAAAAGCCAACAAAACACAGCAGTACCAATGTTCTACACAAGTTATTCTAAAAATAACCATTTTGATGAGATAATAAGTTTAAACAAAGGTTATTTAGTATCAAAAATGTGCATGAAAAATTGTTTAATAATGATTCTCGATATTCATCACTTATTTCTTGTAAGCGACAAGTATACTTGCATCTAGACTGATATACTAAATTCTTAACAAATAAAACGACCTTAAGGAATTCATCAGGATAGACTACACCAACTTTGTACTCCTTAAGAAAGATTAAGGGTAAAAAAAAAGCCTATATATAGTGAAAAACCTCTTAGTATGGTTACAATGATCACTAAAGAGTGTACTTATACTCTAGAGTCTATTTGAACTCTATTGTCAGAATCACTATCTACATTACTTTTTTGCATTAATTTATGATTGATTATTCTGACTAGATAATTAGAAGAAACAAACAAGATAAATTTCGCAAAATCAAGAGAATCAAAGTCCCAATCATTAAGTAGAGTATTTACTCCACTGAGTTAGCACAGCTCATTGAGCCGTGACAGTATTGTTGAGAAATCGGTATCTTATACTTCAAAGATTTTAAGTTGCCCATTTAACATCCCCCCCCC